>MTSL01000057.1:472-12277 GCA_002794465.1 Paramicrosporidium saccamoebae | reverse complement strand
AAAGTCCAAAAATCCAAAAGGGTCTTATTACTAACCCACACGCAAATGGTGGGACAGTATAGCTACGGCTCAAGGATTCTAATAAAGGGCCTTATTACGGATCTCATACATACATATATAAATCTGAGGCCCTTTACCCTTGTTACAGACTCTTCATTTCTTTAAATCCTGATCGGTTTGGAAATGACGATAGAGATGTGACGCCTCACGGGACATTTCTTCCTGCGTCCTGGGTTTCCTCGCATCGTTATCCAACTTGTTCCATGAATTTAGCTATTGTCAGCGCCAGTAGGTGATTGGATACCTCGTCATAAATGTCGTCGTTTTTAGCAAAATCGCCCTTCTTTCGTGGCAATATGTGGACATGTACGTGCTAGAATTTAAAAAACTCAGCAGAGCATACGTGGACCGATTGTCCGGCCTCAGGACCGTCTTGGATGGCAATAGTCAATGAACTTCCCCCATATTCACGCTCAACCACACGAGCTATCCGCTGGGCAGAGACAAAGAGGTCCGATACTTCCTCTGGTGTCAAATCGGTGAATCTGTGCACCACCCTCCGTGGTATTACCAGGACATCTACTCTTAGTCTTAACATCAATAATACGTCCCGGAAGGATGGGCTTTAGGTTGACAAAGCCGACGGACAGTGCAGAGCGGAAAAATATCTCGGACGAGCGAAGTAAGTGTTGACCGAACGCCTGGGTCATTTGCGAGTCCAAAGTTCATCAGCTGTAACAACTATTTAGGAATTGAATGTAAACTATTCACATATGTATTGTCAGCTACGGCCATACATGTATGAAAGCACCCGGTCTCGTCCGATCCCGGAAGTTAAGCATGCAATGGCGAGGTTAGTACTGCGGTGGGAGACCACGCGGGAATACCTCGTGTCGTAGTTTTGTTTTCGATACCCAAGCTGGCATATCCAAGACGCTGATTAAGCCATCATTTGTATCCATCTGACCGAGGTTTCTGAATATGCAAACTGTTGAGTAAAAGGCTAAAGAACCGTAGATTAACGTGGTGATACGTGGCAGATCAAACATGAAAAGAAGATTCAGAGGCGGAGAAGTGAACAGATTGACACTGTAGCCATGTTTTAGCATCTTCCTCACTAGGTGACAATGCTATCACCACAGGGTTGGGATCACCAATGAACAGTGGATACTGTTCTACATAAACTAGATTGCCTCATATAGTGGCTTGCTAATAAATGATTCTTTAATTCTTTTAAAAGATGACATGGGCTGTCAAACGATCTCTCCTTGATCAATGAATGTAGAGCCCCACAGCACGCATCTTGTTTGTAACAAATGTCGGTCCACATTGATTACGGCGGACATGCTCTGTTTCTTCAGTAATCAAGGCAATGGGTTGAATCTTTGTATACGGCTTGAATGCCAAGATGCATTTTTCTCCGAGCCAAGCTCCCCAGTCTTCCTGGCCCCACAATCTGATGAAAAAAGGCGGCCCATATCGTCTCATGAAGTCGGATGTGTAGTCTGCCAGGAAATTATTGGCAGTATGAACGTCATAGGGTTTCGACGAGAGAATACGTGTTGCTTTCGGAGCACCGTGACCACCCTAAGACAAGGTGACCGAGAGTTTGCGGGAAAATGGGCTACCGTCAAGCGTTTTGTGCCTGGGATTATAGAAAGAGGCTATTCAGAAACTCTTGGAAAGGGTGAGGTGTATGACCTTGCGACACATGCAACGCCGGTTTACATTCCAACTATCCCCGACCTTGCCCAGGTTGTTCTGCGCGAGTTGGCGCGCGATAAGCCGAGGCCGTATCAGATCGAGTGTTTTGTGAATGCCGCACAACGGAACACTGTTGTGTATCTACCAACTGGTGCTGGTAAGACTCTGATTGCTGCAATGCTGGCAAGCTTTATGCATCGCCTCAATCCCGCAAAAATCGTCCTTTTTGTTGTAGAACGAGTGCCGTTGGCATTCCAGCAAGGCCAATATTTCAGCGAGCAGACTAGCTTGAGCGTGCTTATTGCGTGTGGTACTGCCCATTAAAGACCTCATTGTTGTAGGAGAGAACAGTGATGAGATTTCGTTAAAGAAGCTTCGAGATCACGATGCCATTGTCGTGACTGCGCAAGTTCTCATCAATTGGATTCAGGGTAAATATCTTAGACTGGAAGATGTCAGTCTGCTTGTTTTGGATGAAGTGCACCATACTGTCAAGAACCATCCATATTCTGTGCTCGTTAATCGATGCTACAGGACCACCGATGTCAAGTATCGACCTCTTCTTCTCGGTCTGTCGGCATCTCCAGTTTCAGGCGACCCAGTTTCGATGAATGTTGGATTGGGAATCTTGTGTGACCTGATGGAAGCCCAGATCTTTATGCCTTTTATTTTTTGGAAAGATTTGATGGAGACAATCAATAGGCCGTCTATTACATTCCACACTGTGGAGACTACCGACGAATGTCGTGAGATGGCCAGCGCAATTTTGGACTATTGTAAAGGTCTTATAAAAACGATTCGGGAAAAAATGGAGTTGCCGTGGACAGTAGGCATTGACAAACTAGATGGAACAGGCCAGGCTCGCGGTCTTTTGAGATCGCTCATAGCCAAGGCACACGATTCAAAGAACAATGACGCCGTAGGACTGCTTTTACAGATCCAACAGATATTCACTGCCGAAGAGTTGAACAGCATTCTGGGTCCCAAATATGCTCGCATCTATATTCAAGAGTTGCTGTCAGCAAACTCTTCCGAGACAGCATCTACGTTTTTGCAGACGATCAAGGGCGCCGATTCTCTCTCCGATAAAGTATCCACTCTTTTTTCCGTGCTCTCGAGTATCGAGGTGAATGACACGACGAGAGCCATTGTATTTGTACAAACTAAAAAGACTGCTCGGTACCTCTGTCGTGTTTTGGTCGACCATGAAGGGATTGATACAAAATGGAAGCCTACCTTTTTTGTTGGTCAAAGCGCAGGACAGCTTGACGGCATGTCGTGGGCTGATCACCAGTCGCCAGTTTTGCAAAAGTTTCGCACTGGCGAACACAAGTTGCTAATTTCAACCAGTGTTCTGCAGGAGGGAATCGATGTCCCTGTCTGCAATAACGTCATATTATTTGATCAGTCGTGGACCCTGACGAGTTTTATTCAATCCCGGGGTCGCGCTAGAGCCAATGACAGTCGCTATGTTTTGATTTGTAGTGAAGCGGAAAGAATCTCCTACCAAGAATTAATTGCATCAGAAAAGACTATGCATCACGTCATTCTCCAACATATGGCTGCCGAGAAGACTACTCGGTCCATCTCCGCCCTCACCACTCTGCAATTGAACATTCAGGCCAGTCTTGCGCTTAATTGGACCAGGTCTGATTATGAGCTTTCTCTCGGCGCAGACAGCAATTCCTCAGAAGACGTCCGGAAAAGATTCAGAACCATTCAGATGCGATTCCACAATCTCGTGGGAGAAGTGTCCAATTGGACGCTTGATTCGTTCCCATTTTTGTCAGAGCTGCCCTTGAAGAACTTTGTGTCTGTTGTTGAGGAAGACCCTGTATTTTCTGGGAAAATGCTCATGCGTCTTAATGCAGAGCCGTCTAGCAACTCGGCTTTCAGGATTCCTGAGATTGCCAAGCTTGTCTGCAGTACGAGTGAACTGCTTTCAGAGGATCACATTTTAATGTCATTCAAGACGGAAAGGTCGTTTTCTCGAATTGCTGACCAGATAATGTTGGTTGGAGAGAACATTGATCTGGGGACTTTTGCGACTCCATGCGAATTTGTCTGTCTGCGATCCTTACCATCGACTGTCAAGGTGGTGTTTAATGTTGGGATGGAGGAGATCCAAGTATTCATGGTGTCCAGTGACCGCGTCTTCCGAATTGATTTTTGCTTCACCATCCTTGACAACTTTATTGCAATCGACTTGGGGAGTGATGAAAAGGCAACGTCAATGTACCTGTCTCTCAAGTCACCAGCAATGTATTATTATGCTCACACTGATTCCACCATGGAGGTGAAGCTGGTGACCATTGATCGATTCGAATGGTACAGAGCTTCCTCTGCAGAGATTGCCGAGTTTATCAATATTGAAGAAGTGTCAGTGTACAAGATTGACATGTTCCTCACTAACAATGTTCGTGATCATCTTGTCAATACTCTGAGGAAGATTGAGATTCGTGGCCTGCATGTCGTTTACGGACGGTTCAGCACCCTTGAGCCCCGACAGGGAGATCTTTGCGCTCATGATCTGTTTCAGCTCTCAACTACCGTAGACAATTTTGAATTCAAGTGCGATGTTCATGTGCTAATGTCCACTTGCATGGAATCATTGCTGTACCGGACCCCAAGTGCCTTGTTCTTGAGCTTTTTGACAAGTGTCCGCCCGGAATTGAGACATCGTTTAATGATGGATATGATTTTGAGATTGCAAAATTGTCGATTTGCCAATGTCATGCTCACTGCACATGCCTCACTAGCGTCGCTCACGCATGAAATGATCCAGACTCAGACGAATCTGTTGTACGAGTCTTCAAATATTCAATATGACAAGGCTCACAACACTGCTCTAGTGCGGTTCGTAATCTTGACACCCACTCGACTTGTATTCCAGCACCCCAAAAAGATTACTCGGAACCGAATTTTGCGTGCATTTGATTCGGACTATTTTCTTCGAGTCCATTTCAGGGATGAGGACATGCAGAAGCTGAGCATGGCAAAGACTGGCGCAAGCATCAAAAATGTTCATAATCGCATTTCGAATTTTCTGTGCGAGGGAACTGCGATTGGGGATCGTAGGTATGAATTCCTGGCAATGTCATCCAGTCAGTTACGTGATCATGGATGTTGGTTTGTTGCCCCGCATTTAATCCGGGTTCCTGGAGAGGGGGGTTCTGTTCAAGATGTTCACGTTGATGCCGATTATATTCGCCGTTGGTGTGGCGATTTTTCTTCGATCAAAAATGTTGCAAAGTACGTGGCACGTCTTGGCCACAGCCTGTCGGCGTCTATTGACGTTGCAGAAATTGAACTCCATGATTCTACAATAGTTCCGGATTATGAAGTAACCACAACGGTCGACGGAATTGACAGGACATATACCTATTCTGATGGAATTGGAATGATAACATATGGACTTGCAAAGGCCATTTCTGATCGCATGGGATTTTCGACCATTCCAACTGCATTCCAAATAAGATTTGCGGGCTTCAAGGGCGTGCTAGCGATCCGTCCCGATTCCACGACTGCTAGCGAAGACAAAAGAATTTGGTTTCGTCCGTCCATGCAAAAGTTTGAATCATCTCACCGCACCCTGGAGGTCCTCAATTGGTCTGCTTACATTCCATGCTATTTGAATCGGCAAGTTTTAGTAATTTTCAGCAGTCTGGGCGTCCCTGACGAAGCATTCATGAATCTGCAAGACCAAATGCTAAAGAGCATGCCGAATATGCTGCTCAACTCGACAGAATCCTCCAGTTGGCTAGAAAGCAATCTCAGGGTTCTCTCTCCACTATCTTCCAAGGTTATCCAATCCTGGAGTCTTGATTCTGAGCCATTTTTTCGCTCGTTGCTGATTACAGTCTACAGACGTCGACTTGTCGATTTATTGACGCGATCCCGAGTTTTTGTCCCGATGGGGAGGATTATCATGGGTGTCATCGATGAAACGGGAACCTTGAAGGAGAATGAAGTTTTTGTGCAGATTAGTAAGCAGCCATCGGATGAGGAAGCGGTACGTCTGGGGATTTTAAGGCCTGGAAGAGAGGGATGCTGGAAGGTAGTCTCTGAAGTGTCAATGGCAAAGAATCCTTGCATGCATCCTGGTGATGCCAGAAGGCTGCGGGCAGTCGATAATGAACTTTTGCAAAGATTCCACTTTGATTGCGTCGTGTTTCCTCGTAAAGGTCCTCGTCCACTCACTGACATGTGTTCTGGGTCTGACCTTGACGGTGACTTGTATTTTGTAACTTGGGATCCGGCACTACTTTTGCCCACCAGTGTTGAGCCTATGGATTATGCAGCCCCGCCGGCAAAAGTGGTCACAGAGCAAGTTACCACTGCAGATATTCGAGAGTTTCTCGTCAAATTCATTTCTGTTGATCAGCTTGGACCAATCTCGAATGCACATATTGCCCATGCCGATGTCAAGCCTGACGGCGTAAGGGATCCGGTGTGCGTCCATCTTGCCTACCTCTGCTCACTTGCAGTCGATTTCCCCAAGACTGGAATTCTTCCAGACTTTCCAAAGGAACATCGACCCATCAGCTGGCCTGATTTTATGCAAAAACAAGGAATGACAACCCATGTCTCACAAAAAGTGACTGGACAAATGTACAGAAAGGCAAAGAGCATTTTTTATTCAGCCACTGGTCATCGTGAGATCAAACCGGACAGTGCATTTCTGGTTGCTGGCTACGAAAAATATCTGCCATCAGCAAGAGACTCGTATCGAGACTATTGCGATTGCCTGAATGGAGTTCTGCGGTTGTACGGGTTTGGATCGGAAGCTCAAGTGTTCTCGGGTTCCAGACTAGAGCCTGAAATGATGGGTATAGACGAATCTCGCAGGATCATGGAAGTACGTCAGTCGTTCAGTTTAGTCTCATTTTGTAGATTGTCAGTACCAAACTGAAGGAGACTTGTGCACTTTATCGGAGTAATTTTTGTGCAAATGTCCCCAAGGAAGAGCTACCAGCTAAGGCCTCTGCTTGGTACTACGTAACCTATCATGAGCCCATCAAGCCAAGAGGCTTGGTTGAGCCAGTGTTAAGCTTTCCATGGATTGTCACTGATTACTTGATTGAAGCACGCGAGAAAAATGGCACCATTGCCATGCGTGCCGATGCAGTGGGGATACTAGGCCAGCAAGTCGTTCAATGGGCGCAAGACTGTATCAAGCATGAGGTAAGCGGAAATTTGGTGGAATGCCGAAATTTTTTCAATCTCCTCAAGGAACTATTAAAAACGATCGTTGGCGATAACGTCTGCATCGAACTCTCTGGCTCAACTATCGGACTGGCAAACAGAGCCGGTTCAGATATCAATGTTTACATGGACGTTTCTGAAGAGGTTCTCTTTGGGCAAGTTTACACTGCTTTAAATAGCACATTCCCGATGGTCAAACACCCCAGTACATTGGAACATCGTGGTTCGCCCTATGTCTTTACCATATTCCGTAATATTGATTGGCATTTGCCAGCGCTAAGACTCTGTAAAATGACGATAATGGATCCGGGAAACTTGGCAATTGTTCTTGTCCTACTAAGGTGGGCCCGTGCGCAGACCTTGGTACGATCAAGTACCCGGCATAGCGGAAAGATGTCTTCCCTATCGCTTGCCCTCTGTGCATTGGATATTGGCGGACTAGCCATTCCTGATGCTGCCGCGCCCAGCTTTGAAAACATTTCTGCAGAAATTTCCCATGTCAATGAGCATGCCAAGAGCTTGGGGTCCTTTGAGGAACACAAAGTCCGCGACTTGGGAGAATGCGTGCTGAAAATTTTACACCACTTTGCATTTGAGAGTGAGGAGACAATTAGGAGAGGATTATCCAGCGATATTCATGTGGGTAAGAATGGAGTCGTGCATCTGAGAGAGTACTCTTTCCAGGCATATCAGTTGCTAGCCCAGACATTAAACATTTCCAGCTTATGGGAAGTATCGCATTCCCCTGATGTAGAGATGGAGCTAGCACTTAGAAGCAAGAGGCCTAGACTAGTAAGAAGACATGGATTAGCCGCATCGGTGTTTCTGGAAGGATCCAGTACCCTGCTGTTTGATGACAGTAAAACGAAAATGGATTCCATCAACTTTGATATGCATCATGGGAGTAGGAGACCACAGCACTTTGATGCTCAGTGTTACGTTCCGGTACTGCAGAGTTTTGACAAGCTCGATCCGCTGTGCCTAAAGGGATTTCTTTATCAAGAGTTTTTCAGTCATGCTTATCGTCAGTTAGATCTCGCCAGAAGGATGGGATCTGAAGAGTTTGGGATAATCAAGGCTGCGATCAAGTTTGGAAATTTGTATGTAACTAATCTTCCACGACTCTTCCTTGAGGATGGAACGTCGGCAACTGTCAATCGAGTGCAAGAGGCGCTTCGACTTGGCTACAAAGCACTGGGTGATTCCTCGACCGAGCAGTATTTCAAGAGAAGGAGCGCTGGAGTCGATTTGGATTTTGCCAAAGCAGAAGAAAAGAGTCCAATTGAGCCCGCGCCAGTGGATAGCCTGCGCATAGAGCCCGACGAGAATGAAGAACCAAAACACACAAAGCCCGTGGTTAAAAAAAAGAGCACTCTCGCTGCCATGAATAGTTCCTTTGAGCCATTTGTCAGCGACGAGTCTGTGGTACTGTCATTCTTGGCAAAGATTGGAATGATCAGTACTGGCCGGTTATCCGGCTACGCGGTATCTTTGGCGCTATTCAATTCGGCGGCCAACGGAAACTCTGAATTTCAGATCATTTACGACGACCAATTACAGTTTACGAGGATGAGATACAGGCCGCTTCGATGGATGAATATTGACGTAAAAGGAAGGGAAAGCAATGGTCGCGATTACAGATTTGTTCTGTCCTCTGCGAAATCGGTGGACATGGACATGACGGCCGACACGTCCACTGACGTCAAGGAACTCATCAAAAGAGGAGTAGTCGAAAGAGTGGAACATGCTGATACTCCTATAGTCAACCTCCGGCTAGCTCCAAAATTCAGGGAGTGCGACCATGTAATGGTTCGATGCAGTCGCGGGGAAAAGTATGGTTTTGGAAATATTCGCGCCATCACTAGGTTCCTTGAGCAGCATCCACAACTCAACTCTATTCCCATCTCCTTGCTGCAGCGCCTCCAGGTTACGATCATACAGGTTACCGAGTATACTGGCCATAATGTGACCACGGGATTGTTTCAGGATATTAGGGACAAACACGAGATGGAGTTGTCCTTTGTTCTCGACTGGACAGAACTGGCCGCAGAGACTAACGACTTTATTCTCACCCTAATTCCTGCGCTTTGGGGACTGTCACATTTCTTTCGCTCCCACACATGTCCCAAATAAACGGTATTTCTGATTAGAGGAACAGGCTCGTGGTAATTCCGGGGTGGATGCCGCTGTCGATAGAATCGACGCCATCCGAGGATGGAATACGAACAACCACGTAACACAGTTGGGTCATGCTGTTTATTGCTTAGAAAGACTTTGTCAGAGCTGCAGTTGAGGGTGCAATTACGGGAAAAGTCGCTGGACGAGATTAAGGCAAGCCTTTTGGGACAAATATCCAGACTGCAGCGCGAGGAGGCTATCATCGAGTCGCTCCTATTCACTGCAAATAGTTCCGAAACATAAATTGTATTCTATGGTGCAAAGTTGATTAGTTCGATGCGAGTAATTCCCGTCTGTTGGTAGGCCACTACAGCCGTAGTCTCGCCTGCCACTACCCGCCATACAACGTCAGCCTTGTCTGAAAGAGTCAGCGGCTCGGGAGGCTCATCAGAGCACATCTCCACCAATGACCAAAGACGCAAAGCGCGTTCTGAGCCCGAGATGATGGCGTAGCGATTGATTCCAAGGGCGGTGATGGAGGAGCGATGGGCGAGTTCGAGGAAACGGAGACGATGGAGAGTGCGTGCATTCCACAAACTCAAGGAGCCGTCAGTACTGCCCGCAACCAAGTAATCTCCGTGGATCTCTAACAAACCCACCAAGGCTCCATGGTCTGAAAACACATCGACACATTCGCCTGTCAAGGGCCTCCACACCCGAATCTTGGCATCAATTCCACCGGAAAAGATGTACTCGTCAGATGCCGCTAGTGAGTATACTTTGCCGTCGTGGCCAGCACAAGTCGCCACACATCGACCAGTGTTCAAATCCCAAACTCGCAGAGTATGGTCATATGATCCCGAGACTATGTATCTTTCCCCAAAGGGCACAATGCACCTCACTGAGCCGGTGTGACCCGTCAGAATATGCAAGCATGTGAACCCGCTCCGACGACACCATACTCTCAAGGTGCCATCTCGCGATCCGCTGACAATATAATTTCCAATAATTTCCACACATCGCACTGTAGAGGAATGTCCGATCAGGTCTGCTATCCGAGCACCACTTTTCATGTCCCAAACAATTAAAGTTCGGTCTGTGGAGCCAGTGACCAGAATTCCATCCTTTGTAGCCTTCAAGGTCCACACTCCGCCCTGATGTCCTGCCGGGAGGGCACTGCATTCGCCGCTATTTACATTCCAGATCCCAATATTTCCGTTATCAGCACCACTGATCAGCCATCCCTGCTCCTCATCCAATTGGAGACAGGTAATCACGCCAACTCCCAGTGCGGGAATGGTCATCCTCGAAGAACTATTGTCGCTCTGCCAGTTCCGTCTCAGTAGAGTTTCATATTTTAGCACATTTACATAGTCAGAAACAGTTTGAGCTTGTTCGAGTCGTCCTCTTGCTGGTCGGCTTAATGGCATACTTTTTAAATGATGCCTCCATAATACAACATCGCCCAGCACCTGTGTCCGCCATTCTCGACACACCCGTGCCATCCACAGTAGTCCTGTCGCATCTGCCATCCTACTTAGCACCAGTGCGGCAAGCTCCGGCGGGAGTTCGTGCAGTGGGTCGCAGCTCAGTTTGCGTTTTACTAGCTCTAGGAGGAAATGTGCGTCGCTTGAATCCAGATGGTGCACTATAGTACGAAGAATAGCCGCGCGGTTTCGTCGGGTCATGTTGCGAAGAGTGTCAGTGAGGCGCGCGTCTCCCGAAGATTGCTCGCGCGAGTGTTGTTGTTGACTCTCTCTCGAGTGATGGTGCTGACTCTCCCTTGAGTACTGTTGTTGACTTTCTCTCGAAGATTGAAAGTCTCTTGAGGACTGGATGTCTCTCGAGTGCTGTTGGTCTTCATCCATTGATACAAGCTGGATTTAATAATAAAACAATTAGTCTTTGTCATGCAGTGTGTTCTACAGGCCAACTCTCTCCTTTTTCTGGATGTGGCGGCTCGATATTTTCCAAAATGATCACGTCATCCTGGTTATCGTTTTCACCAGAGGTTGCAGCTATAGAGGATCCCGCAAGAGTAGTGGGCTCTATTTCTACAAAGGGAGTCTCAGGTGTCTCATCCTCATCTTCCACGCCATCAGAATCTGGCTCAGAGGGCGCATTCGCATTGGCTGCCTTATGGTCGGCCCGTTCGCGCATATAGGATCGATGCTCTATGTGTTAGTTGTGTGCAATATATACTCTGAATGCACTCGTAGATGTCATCGAGGAGAAAGGCAAAGCCCATTTTTCGAAGTGCTTCCGTCACATGGCTGCCATTCAGCAGTTTGGGATTGCGTACCTCAAGTGTCTCATCGAGGGCGCTATGTATTAGCAAAGTTTAGACGGTTACTGGGTGGTGAGGTATGAGAGAAAGACGGTGCAGGCCTTGGTCAGGGCCAGTTTGGCTTCCTTCTGAACTGGTTTTCCTTCAACCTACACTATTATGACAACTGGTGGGGAGATAACGGCAAGCTTGATTTTCCTCAGAATAACGGCCCTTGGAAGTTCAATCTCACACAGGCCCAATGGCTTTGTCATCATTAACAACGGAAAATTCAAACCAAATCTTTACGGCAACCTTTACTAATGAACACTGATGATTGGCAATCCTGTAGTCTTATTCTGTGTTGATTATGGTAGTCCATGTGCCATATGTTTTAATAAAGATGTACTTTTGCGCGCTAAAATGATCTGGTAGATAGCATCCACTCATGATGGGGAATACTGATGGCTATCCTATAATCCGGTGTGTTGAAAGGGGCAGTTTATATGCCG
>MTSL01000055.1:0-16392 GCA_002794465.1 Paramicrosporidium saccamoebae | reverse complement strand
TTTTGGACTTTGGACTCCCTGGTCCATAGTTATATATCATCTCACAGCTTAATAATATTTGCGATATCGCGTAATTAATGACGACAGACGGCATGTTTGGAGAGATAGACTGGAAATGCATCAACACAATCCGAGTGTTGGCGGCAGAAATGGTACAGCAGGCCAATTCGGGTCATCCGGGAGCCCCTATGGGCCTGGCCCCGTTGGCACACGTCCTCTTTACACGCTTTATCCGGGCCGACCCGAAAAACCCGCTATGGATGGGACGCGATAGATTTGTCCTCTCGAATGGACATGCCTGTGCGTTGCAATATGCAATGCTGCATCTGCTGGGCTACGACGTCAAGATGGAAGATGTCAAGCAATTCCGTCATCTGGACAGCAAGCTGCCTGGACATCCCGAGTCGCACATGACACCGGGTATAGAAGTGACAACTGGTCCGCTTGGACAGGGAGCAGCCAACGGAGTGGGGTTGGCGATTGCAGAGGCAAATATGGCGGCCACCTTTAACCGAAGCGACATGACTCTGGTGGACAATTTCACATATGTAGTCTTGGGTGATGGCTGCATGATGGAGGGGATAGCTAGCGAAGCGTGTTCAATGGCAGGCCACTTGGGGCTAGGCAAGTTGATCTTTCTGTATGATGACAATCAGATTTCCATTGACGGCGGGACTGACTTGGCCTTTTCGGAAAATGTAACAAAGCGGTTTGAGGCATATGGGTTTGATTGTCATGTTATTGTTGATGGTGACCACGATCTGGACGGAATGGCAAAGGCAATTGAAAAGGCCCAAAAGGTATTGGATCGACCCAGTCTGATCAGCATTCGGACGACCATTGGATTTTCCTCCAAGAATCAAGGCACGGAAAAGGTCCACGGAGCGCCGCTCGGAGCAGAGGACATTGTCAACGTCAAAAAGGCTCTCGGAATGGAAGACCAAGCACCGTTCACCGTCTCAGCCGCAGTATACGACTTTTATCGCAAATTCGGCGAGCGAGGCGCAAAACTGTCGGCAGAATGGAACGCCAAGCTGCAGTCGTATTGCACCACATTTCCTGATATGGGCGAAGAGCTCCTCCGTAGATTGGCCAAGAAGCTTCCCGATGATCTACAATCACTCCTCCCCCACTATGAACCGGGATCTGCTGAAGTGGCCACTCGAAAGCTATCTGAAACCCTTTTGAATGCAATTGCTGATAAATTGCCAGAGTTGATTGGTGGATCGGCCGATTTGACTGCGTCTAATCTGACAAAGTGGAAGACCTCGGTGGACTTTCAAAAGCCGGGAAAGTTGGGCGATTATTCAGGCCGATATCTGCGCTTTGGAGTGCGTGAACACGCCATGTTTGGGATTTGCAACGGCTTGTCGGCCTACTCGGGACTGATTCCGTTTGCATCCACTTTTCTCAATTTCATCAGCTACGGCCTGGGCAGTGTGCGTCTGAGCTGTCTCGCCCATCAGCAGGTGATTTACATTATGACGCACGACTCGATTGGATTGGGCGAGGATGGACCCACTCATCAGCCCATTGAGACTCTCGCCGGTCTGCGCGCACTGCCAAACATTTTAGTAATGAGACCGGCGGATGGAAACGAAGTATCTGGGGCCTATTGGCAGGCTATGATTAATCGCACCCGTCCCTCAGTCATCTGTCTCTCTCGACAAAATCTGCCACAGCTGACTGGATCATCCATCGAGGGAGTGGCCAAGGGCGCCTACATTCTCCAGGACCTTACTCCGGGCAAGATAGACTTGGTCCTCGTCAGTACGGGAAGCGAAGTGTCAATCTGCGCCAATGCTGCCAAACTCTTGCAAGCGCAGAATATTTCGGTACGATTAGTATCCATGCCATGCTGGGAGCTATTTGAGGAGCAATCGTCAGAATACCGTCAATCCGTTCTTCCCCCCACAGTGCCTGTCATTAGCGTTGAGGCGCTCTCTACCCTTGGATGGCAAAAGTATGCGCATTTGAACATTGGAATGACCACCTTTGGAGCATCTGGACCGTATAAGGATGTGTATCGCAAGTTTGGTCTGACCCCCGAGGCTATCGCAGAAAAGGCCCACAAGACCCTCCAGTACTATTCGTCGAATCCAGTGCCCAACCTTCATGCGCATCCGCTTCTCTGACCACAACGACAAATAAACGGGTTTATTTGAAATTGGTAATCGGATAGTAACCGCCCGCCTGTGGCTGTTCCTCGCTCAATTGCCAAGTCGGCAGCGGTGGTCCCGGCGGAGTAACCATTAGCGTCTCCATGGCCGTCATTTCTGCTGGACGTTGGGTGACCATTTCCGACGGGATAGCGCGCCGATTGTCGCGGGTGTAGTAATGGAAACTGGCGGGGTCCTGCGTCCGGGACGGAGCCAAATATGGGGGCTGAGAACTTGGAGCGGGGTTGCGGAATGCTGGTCCATGGATTGCTTCCCGCGAAACGGGGTTCTACTATGAGTGCAAGACGGATGTATTACCACTGTCAGATATGGTTTTAATAACTGCCACAGTCGTTTGCTGAAGGTCATCCAGATTGTATGTCTATACGAGGGGGGAGGGGGTGGGTGAAGCTATTATAAATATGCCCGACTGCCCTTGTAGTGTAGACATTAGTCCACTACGCATCTTAGTTGTGATTTAGCACTTTACAACGGTTGATTACGATTTAGCACTTTATACCGGTTGATTACGATTTACCACTTTACAACGATTGATTGCGATTCACCACACCATTACATGCTCGCTTGAATGTCTATTGCAATTTATTAAAACAACTCTCTTCCAATCGATTAGAACCCACCAAACTTTTTGCAGTCTTGAGCCTCAGGAAGATGATCGGCAATGGCCTCCCATGGACGTTCAACAATGATCGCCTCGTTAGCGGTAAGATAGTCCACCATCATGATATTCTTGTAGCCAGAGAAACGCTCAAAATTGCCCACAATACTATCTGTAGACTCGCCATCTGGTCTTGTAGCCTTTTTCGGACGGACAGTGGCGACTAATGGCTTGTCCAGGTCGATCTGGATGATTTGGGATTCGGTCCAGATGCGGAAATTCTTTCTGGTATTGGGCACCATGGCCATTCCGACAATCTGATCGGGGGATGCCTTCCACTGGGCTGGAAGCTCGGCCACTGACGTAAGATCACCACTCGGCAGGATGAGCTGATGAATTCCACGATCAGCAGTAATCAGAACGACCGTACTGGGGAGCACCCGCATGGCCTGGACGAAAGAGGGCAACTTGTTGTGCTTGACAATAAGCTTGTCCCGGTTAACCACATAGAGTACATTTTGGAGATTGTGGATGGCAACAAAATTGCCCTGGACACTCATCATATCCACTGCCACCGCTGCGGGACCAGTTGCAAGCGGAACCACATGTCTCACTGTGATGACTGACGAATCTAGAGCGTAGGAGACAAGGGTGGACTGATTTTCGTCGAGATAGGTGACGAGCAATGAATCATTACTGAAGATGGCAACTTGTGGAACTCCAAAGTCGGCTTCGGGAAGAGTTAGACGTTGTACATCCAGATCATCGCCAACAATCTTTAAATCATAGAGACGGATAGTTGAGCGTGTTGTATAGACGAGACGATCAGCCTTGGCGGTAATGTCAAAGGAGCTTATAGTTTCCTCACCGGGCACGTTCATCTGCAGGAGATATCTGCCGGGCTTGGAGAGCATAAACTTTGCCTTCCGATGAGGATGTTCTGTGTCAGGAGTGTTCTTGACCTGATCAAAAATGTACTGATCAATGGTGCCCAGGGTCCAAATCTTGATGCAACTACCGACAGAGGCAGCTAGAACACGGGCTTCCTTGGCCAGCCGAACGACGGGCCGTTTTGGAAGGGGTGAGATGACACGGGTTTCGTGCTTCGTCTTGCCAAACGGATCGTACATGACAATTTTAGTGTCCATCCCACCGGTAATAAGTACACCATGTCGATGGATCTTGGACTTGCCATCTCTATCAAATATGCAAGGAACACGGGCAACTACAGCAGCTCTAATGTCGTGGGTATGGTCGGTACGACGTCCACAAGGCCGCCAAGCCATACGATCCGACCCTCCAACTCTGAATTCCAAAGTCTTTCCATCGGCTCCACAAGTAAAAATGTGACGTTGACTGGGATGCACTGCAATAGTAAGGACATCGACCTTGTGCAACTTGCAAGTGGTCATGTGGGTGCCCAAGCGAGGGTTCCAGAATTGCACCTGACCCAACGAGTTACCCGAGACGAGCGTCTTTCCTGCAAACCGAACACACCACACCATTGTGGGAGTGCAAAAGATGGCCTCCATGTTGATTCGATGCATCAACTGTGCTCCTGTCGATGTGACATTCCACACGAGAATAGTGCTGTCCGAGGTGCCTGCTGCCACCCACGCTGGATTCATCTTGCTCCATGTTACTGATAACAGTTTGGCTGAGCCATCCGTCCCCGGAAGAATCCGTACCACTGCAAAGGTTTTGGCATCAATGATTCGAAGATTTCCGTCAGCACAAGCCAACGCCAAATGCATTTCGTCTGGTGACGCTGCCATAGCCCAAATTCCTCCTCCACCTGGTTCCTCTATCCGACGTGGTCTACCCCGCTCCACATCCCATTCCACCACACTTCCATCATGGCCCGCCGTCACCAGTCGACCCGTCGGTAGACGTTCCTCCCGCGGTATCACTGTCGTCTGTGTCAGTGTCCAGGCTGCATGACGTTCACACTGCACAAACTTTCGGTTTCGGACACCCGTTGGACGCAGCCACAACAGACACTCTACCGACCGTCCGCTGGGGATGCAACGCAGCAGCCAGTTTTGGCTCGCGTCATACAGTTCCAAGTCTCCCGTCGTGCGTGACACCGCCAGCAGTGGTCGTGTCCCGCTCGGCGACATGTCCATCGCGTTGATGGCCTGCGGCATCCAATCCACAAACTTACATCTATGCAAAAGTGTCATCCTCACCCTGGTCGGTCTATCCGAATTAGGTATTAAGGTCTGTGCGGCTATAATGTCGTATTGGTCCTGTTGTTATGTAATCAAGACTTGATCGTTTGTTGCGTGGACAGGATAAATGTGATGCGTGGTGGACCGGCTCGCGTCTAAGGAATGTCAGATGAAAGAATCCACCCCATAAATGCGCCCTAGAAAAGACGTATTATACCCCACAAAAACAACCCTCGTTAAGTGTGCATGATAGTAGTCTCTGTACGTAGGCAGGATGATCCTTACATCATAGTATGACGTGCTAAATTAAGCACAACTATAGACTAATCCTAGTTATAAACTAATCACAACTACAAGCCAAGCCCAGTTATAAATTAATCACAACTTCAAGCTCATAACTACAAACGGATCCATCTAATCCGCTTTATATATCGGATCCCGCAATGATGCTGTCTGTATTTATCGGATTACTTCTTACGATGTTGTTTGCGTCCCACAGTTTTGAATTCGGCATCTTCTGTTGGCGTCTCTACCGGTGCGGGAGCACCAAAACGACGCTCCACCAGTTCTCTCATAAACGTCCGCATGTCCATCCGCGTGCTCTTCATGTTGTCCTCAATGAAGCCAGCAATTTCAAGGGGCGTCTGCAGTTCCATCAGCAGGATTGTGCACATGTTAGTGTCATACGAACTTTCCAGCGGCTTCAGTTGGGCCAAACACCAGTTTTTGGTGTCTGTCTGCTTGGCATTGTTTGTCGGGTTGGAAGATGTTAAAGTCGGCGTATTAGTAGCCTTCTTGACCATGGATGGCTTTGATGCGGAAGCTGAAACAGTGGGTGGTATCATTGGCTTGGTGGGGAGACGGCTCGCCTCAGCAGCACGTAGTGTCTCTGCAAACGACTTTGGCGCATTTTTCGGCTGTGAAGCCCGTCGAGCCGCATCCATCTCTGCCTCCTCTCGCATGATATCACTTAGAGGGCGCGAATTGGAGACGGGACGGGTCCAACCGACAGTGGGACTGTTGGCCGGTATCAATTCCAAGGGAGAAACCAGTGGCTTTGGTGCCGGTGCCATTGATGATGGCTTGGATACAGTAGGGGGTGGAGCAATTTCAAACGCAGCCACCGGACTAACCTCCAGCTTTTTCCATCCAATCTCCGATGCCCCCACATTCAATGATCGTCCAGCTGGGTTCGGTAATCTCTCGTTTGCACTCAGTGACTTTTCTCCCATGTTCAATGTCCTCCGTTCAACAGAACGATCCGACAAGACCGATCCAGTAGACGTAGACACAGGCTCGGCTGTAGGTTTTATGTTAAATTGCTTCAAAAACATGAGCTGATCCTCAGCAAGATTCGGCTCTTTGGTTGTCGGCAGTACTTCCGGTTCTGGTTTGGTGGGACCTGTCCAAGGCAATCCCAACTTGGCAAAAATACTTGCCGTCGGTGCTGGTGGTGATATGGGGGCAGGCAAAGAGGAGGAGACTGAGGAACGGGATGAAGCAATGGTGGAGGAACGAGAAGAGGAAGATGGAGATTCCACCTCCAACTCGAACGGACAAACTCCACCACATTTACTCTTCCACACACTCAGCGGCTCAAACAAAATGTCACATTCTCGACGCAGGGGAAGACTTTCGGGGAAATAATTACGAGTGTACCAATGGAGCATCTTTTTGGTCTGGAAGGGTCCCTGGATCTGACCAGCGGGATCGCGATAGTACCATTGTGTCGTGGGACCTACCAAAGCCTCCTCCTTCTTTTCCTTCAGTTGCGTCATGAAACCCATTAGTGCATCATCCTTCCCCTCCGCCATCCTTCCTGGGGGAGGGAGACGATCATGGCCTGGGGCAGAGGAACTCAATAGTCCCTCCTCCAACGTTCTTCCCCCAAATACGCCACCCACTGAAAAGTTGCCCTTGTCATCAAAAGTACCCAGCGAATCTTCTGTTTGCGGCATATTCCATAGAGCATCCTCCTCCACCATGCTGTTGTCATTTCTATCTGGAGCCGGAAAGTCTTTCATCCGATTGCTAAAGGAGGAGGACCCTTCAAAGGAATGTGCCATTTCTCGGTCCGTTCCGGTTTGACGACCGCCTCTTCCGCGATGGCCGCCCCGTGCTCCGCCTCGAGTGGGGCCGTGCTGTTTCTTAGAGTTGCTTGCCAACTGTCCTGAGCTAAAAATCGTCTCCTCTTCGGGGGAGAAGGGTTCACGACTGACGGGCAGGAGGAGCTCGTCCATCCAAATCTCAGTAAACTCGGACATTCCCGAGAAGGAGGCGGGCAGCTTTAGGTCGGGACGGAAACGTGCTAGAATGTTGCTTTTGACAGGGTGTTCGTAGCCCGAAGGAGTTGGACGATGGGATGTCTCATTAGACGATTCGTGGAATTGGCGTCTACAGCATGAAAAATGCTAGAAATGGTACCGGTTGGTTTTGGAGAAGCGTCCAGTACGGTTGGATGTCTCGGTAAAGGTATCCTTGGGAGGCGAAGATGATTCCATTTTCTCAAGACCGCCAGATGCCAAAAAAGACCCAGTAGCCCCGGCTGGACGGCATTTCCATAATCATTGCTAAATCTCCCGATACACGGCTTTTATATTTACAGGACTATCCGACTGTGGTTGCTTCTTGCATGCACAAAATTACCTGTGACCATTTATGGACTGTATAAAGGATTGTTTTCAGGGCGACCAATGAAATCATTGTAGAACTGATGATGGTCAAGCTTCTCGTCTCGACTATGATAGCGGCCGTTTTGGGTGGGAAGTGTGCCGACCTTGATCGAGATGCACAGCCCCAGCCAAGTTATACTAATGCGCTGCAAGCCGGCACTATTACCGCATTTGACCAGCAGGTTCAACAAAATTTGCATCTGAACAAGATTATTCCGCCAGTGTGCACTGAGGCGACCCGAGTGGTATTATGGAATGTAAACGGTCTTTTGGATGCCCACAATAAGAATGAGAATATAGACCAACTAAGGGCCGACTTGAGGGTAATTAACCCCACAGTGCTGGTGCTCCATCGACTGCCCCCGCTGTCAGATCCAAAACGAACGAAGCTAAACGCACTTTTGGCTGAGCTGCAACTAAATAACACGGTGCTCAGCAAGGACCATGATACAATGCTGGTGGCAAGCCGAATTCCTGTCAGTTTGGTGGTTGTTCCAGGCGCCGAGGTAAAGGCCATTGGGGTCTCCCTCTCCATTGCTAAGGGCGAGGTGCAGATTGCAAGTCTCTCTCGAGTATCCCTCGCCGATCCCAACAGCTCAGGAAATGAATACGCCGCCAGTACCCTCAATATAGTCGATGGTAAGTTGAGCAAAGAAGTTTTGCTGGGCTCAGAAGACGCCACCCGACTCGTTGGAGTCTTTTCCCAATTAGTAGTGGAGGCTCCCCACTACACGAGCTGGACGGGTTTGGTGCTCGACCGCATCCAGGCCTCAGCAAGCTTCACTGACCGTCTATGCGGAGCCTACGTCTACCACACAAAGAGCTCTGGACGATTGCCTGTGATTGTGGACATTGGATATTGTCAGTTTGTGGCGACGAGGCCCATCATTGTTTGGGTCCTGTTTGGGTTGTTGCTAGTGATAGCCGTTGCGGGATACTTTCTTTTTAGATCGTTCTCTGTGCCCCGAGAATAAAGGAACTAATGTTCATCACAATAGAATCCTTTATAATGGAATCCTCTATAGTAGAATCCTCTATAGTAAAATCCTTTATAATGGTATCCTTTATTATTGAGACAACCCTTGCAAGTGTCGTCATGAATGCACCGGACCGTTTTGAGCTCTTTGTGCTCCCTGAGGGTGTGAAAAAGTATTATCGACCACATTGGTCTTATGTAGTAGAGTCACAGTGACACCAGACACAAAGATACCCAATGCAGCGACATTTACCGTCCAGAAGGAGGACCACACCTTGGGCAACGTGCTGGCCTGGTACTGCCACATTCCATAATAACCTTTGTGTAGCCAGCTCCAAAACCAGGACCGTGTAATTTTTGCAGGATACAAAGTGCCACATCCTCTGGAACATGCCTTCCAGCTCAAGGTGCAAACCGACCGAACGACAACGCCCGTCGAGGCGCTCCAGTCGGGTGTCGACCAACTAATTGGCGATCTGTCATTGCTAGAAGAGCGTGTCAAGGTATTAGGATAGATAGTGTTGTGATCTTTAGAATGAAGTACGAAGGGCAACGGGTGTGAGCCAGACCCGGAGATGGTAAACAGCGCTGTAACATATAAACCAGTAAACAATCAAGATTGTGGCATTTCTGATCATACGAGGCTATGAGACTTGCATTGATAATAAGGAAACTTTATCCCTGATTAATAGATGGTACAATCCGCTCTCACATGCTCGCTATATTACACTCTCACTATCGCTCTCGCTCTCTCGCACTCTTACACTCTCGCTATAGTACACTCCCATTATTGCACTCTCTTGCCCTCATCTCTTTACTCTTATCCCTGGCTCATGGTTACGATACACTCTCATAATCGCCCATGTCGTTACAATGTCCGTGTGGGAGCCGGTTGATAGGAACGGACAAGCTTAGAGCCATTAACGGATGGTCGACAGTGGAACGACTCGAGTTTAGCGAGGGCTGGAGCGTTTCTGACGTCTTTGACTTTGATAACGTAGCTTTTTCCAAACCCACCACAGAAGTATCTGATATGGCCAATCTGCGGTTCCTCTGCTGCTCAGAATGCGAAGAGGGTCCTATTGGCTATGCAGTACTGGAGGGTGCTGCCCAGTTCATTGTCATCAACAAGAGTAAGGTGCATTTGACCCCCGTGGCTCCCGAATAAACATTCTATAATGGGTTGACTGACCAATCGACGGGGTCGTATGTCGGGTGGGACGAGAACAGCGGGGGACGTTTTCGCAGTGGCAGTCAACGGCAGTGGTGAGGGACTGTTCAAGCCGGCGATGAACAGCGAAAATGGACTGGAGACGGCCTCCTCCACTCACTTGGACCGTCTTTCTCTACAGGTACGTTGGAAGGGGGTTTGACGTGTAGGGATATGGCCATTCGCGGAAAGAGCGACTACGTCTGTTATTGGATGAGCCCAGTTCATCTCGTCTGGTACAGTCGTCCTGCTGCTCATATATATGTAGGCTTTCTGGGCCGCCATCTTCATCGCGTTGGCCATCAGTGTGAGCTCGGTAGCCGCCATCATTGAAACAGTGCCGACATACTACAGGAGTCAGGCCGGTCTGTGGTTCATCTTTGAGACGGCCGTCGTTTCCATCTTCACCGTCGAGTTTCTAGTGCGCTGCTATGCACATTCCACGACATGGCCCCAGTTTGTGCGCTTCTTCATCTCTTTCTACACGATCACGGATTTGTTTGCCATTGTTCCCTACTATCTCAGTCTCGGAATGTATGGCGACACCTGGGCCGATATGCAACGCTTTACAGTTCTGCGTCTCTTCCGCCTGTTACGACTGTTCCGATGCTACACCTTTTCGTCGTTGTTGCAGCTGTCCATTGATGCGTTAGTGTTGGCCATCAAGAAGAGTACGGATGCGTTGGTGGCGTTGGTGGTTTTTCTCGTTTTTATCATGGTGGCCTTTTCCACATTGTTATATTTTGCAGAACGTGGGGTGTGGGATGCACAGAAACGCTACTTTGTGGGCATTGATGGCTCGCCCAGTCAGTTTTCCAGCATCCCCGCCTCCTTCTGGTTTGTTGCCGAAATCATTACCACTGTTGGTCTCGGCGACATCCATCCCAAGACGGTTTTGGGAAAGTTCATCACCCTCCCGTTGATGATGTTCTCTCTCCTCATAATCGCCTTGCCTTCCATTGTGATTGGCCGCAATTTTGCTGAAAGCTGGGCTTGGCTGCGCTCCTCACAACCCCGTCGTCCCTCTCTGGCAGTGGCTCCCATCCTGTCCACGCCCACCCTCCCCCATTCAGCCTCGCCTCCTGCCCGAGAGGAGCATTTCCTGGTTGGACTCAGCACCACTCTCCTGCCCGAAGAGGCGCCCTCCTCCTCGGTTGGCGAACATGGCGAGGTCATTTTGGGCATTTTGCAAGAGTTGCAGCGACAGAATCAAGTGCTGGAGCGATTATTGCTGGTCTCATCATCGAATCAGACCACCACGAGATCGCGATCTTCGTCCCAGGAGGAACAAAAGACAGCGTTATAGAATACAGTTACTTTATCAACTACGTGCGGCCAACTGACTTTAGGACAGCGCGGACAATATTGTCCGTCTTGGGCAAAGCCAAATCTTCCAAATTCTTGGCGTATGGCATCGGTACATCAGCGCCTGTTATGCGCACCACTGGTGCATCTAAATGGTCAAAGGCATCTGATTCACTGATTTGCGCAACAATTTCAGCTCCCACCCCGAACATGGGCCAGCCCGCCTCCACCGTGACCAGTCGGTTGGTCTTTTTCACACTCGCCACAATCGTTTCCATATCCAATGGTCGGATTGTGCGCAGATTGATCACTTCGGTCGAAATGCCATGTTCGTCCTGGAGGATCTGCGCTGCTTCAAGGGAGAATTGTACCGAGCGGGAATGGGCTACAATGGTCACATTTTCTCCTGCCCGCTCAATCTGCGCCTTTCCTATGGGAAGGACAAAGTCGGGGGATAGGACCTTTTCGTCTACATCAAATGTCTGGCCATACAAAATCTCATTCTCCAGAAACACTACCGGATTAGGATCGCGGATGGCCGCCTTTAGAAGACCCTTGGCATCGGCTGCCGAGTAGGGAGAGACCACCTTTAGTCCGGGAACGCTCCCGTACCATGCGGCAAAACACTGCGAATGCTGTGCTGCAACTCCTGCGGCCGCCCCGTTCGGCCCCCGAAACACAATCCCTACCGGCACTTTTCCTCCACTCATATACAGCGTCTTGGCTGCCGAGTTGACCACTTGGTCAATGGCTTGCATGGAAAAGTTAAAGGTCATGAATTCACAGATCGGTTTGAGACCCGCCATGGCAGCGCCAACCGCTAGACCCGTGAAGCCGCCCTCGGTAATGGGCATGTCCACCACCCGCCGTTCGCCGTATTTGTCCAAAAGCCCCTTACTGACCTTGTAGGCGCCGTTGTAGAGGGCCACCTCTTCGCCAATTAGAAAAACCCGGTCGTCGCGGGCCATTTCCTCGTCCATTGCCTGGTTGAGTGCATCGCGCACCGTCAACTAACACATATGACCGTCTGGGGGACTTGGAGTACCTGACTGACTTTGGCGGCTGCTGTGGCAAATCCCCGCAGTACCGTCCTTGCACTATCGCGACCTCGGCATAGAAGCATTGATTGTCTGGCAACCAATCAGGTGCTAAATTCATGCTCTTAACTTTAATGCGATGAGTGGCCACCACCGACGCAGCTACTTTGACGTCATCAATGACCTGGAACTGAACAATTTCAACTGGGCCGACTCGATCAACAGCGACGCCTTGTACTCGTCCCTGCGCTGCACCGGTGTCTTGGGGGGCCACACGGGCTGTGTCAACGCATTGGACTGGTCGGGTGACGGACAGATGTTGGCCAGCGGCTCAGATGACAGGAACCTCTGTCTCTGGTCCTTTCCCAACCGCACTCTCCGAACCACCCTGCCCACTGGCCACACACAAAACATTTTCAGTGTCGCATATTTGCCCACTACGGATGATAAAATTATTACAGTGGCGGGGGATGCATTAGTCAAGTTTGTACAGGTCAAGGATGACGGGAGGGCGATGGTTGTACGCACCTGGAATAATCATCACGACCGCGTCAAACGTATTACAACAGAGCCTCTGAATCCCCAAATATTCATGACGGCCTCTGAGGATGGAACAGTGAGGGAGTTTGATCTCCGTGTTCCAGAACAGGGCAACAATTGTTTGGCAGATTGGTCGAATGAGGGAATCTCACTCAATTCACTCAGTCTGTCGCCCTTACGGCCCTTCCTAATCGCTGCAGCTGGCACTGGCCCCGTGATCCGATTCATTGACCGGAGGAAGCCAGAAGAGACAACAAAGGAGCGCGGATTAGTGTGGATGCCGGTGCAGCGGAATCTGGACATGGTCACGGCAGTCCAGTTCAGCAGTCATTCGATGGATCTGATTGCAAGTCTAATTAACGACCACATTCATCTGCTCAACTTTGATACTTTCCAAACGACACCCGCTACATATAGCAATTTTGTAGAGAGAGAGGCCCTCGCTCATGAGGAGCTGGCAAGGAAATGGTCAAGAGGCGACTACGAGGACTACTTCTATGCCCTATCCCAGCTAATCACGCGCCATCGGTCTTTGCAGTATTCACTTATTGGCGATCTCTCCGAGGTTCTTGCCTGTGAAATATACAATCGGATGCTCTGTGCCGTCAAGATTGATCAGCTAGAACAAGCCGAGGCGGATGCATTTTTCCTGGTTGAGGGCGGTACTCTGGATCCCCGCCTTCTTCGGCTTGCCTATCTAATTCTGTACATGCAGTCGACAGAGGCTGAGGACGAAGACAGAAAGGAACGCTTCAAATCCTTCTTGGAAGCAATTCATTTTGGTGATGCGCCCTCGCCAGATGTCGTCAACACGCATGACATTATCGATCCCACCACTCTCGAGGCATGGACGCGACTGAAAGAGCAGCGACAAGTCTGCACACATTCCCAACAAATCTTCAAGGGCCATGTCAATAGTCACACTGTCAAGGACGTGTGCTTTGTCGGTTCCCACGATGAGTACATTGCCTCTGGGAGTGATGGCGGCTATTTTTTCATCTGGAATCGTCAGGAGGAGAGGCCGCTTTTTATCGGAGCTAGCGACTCGCAAGTAGTCAATGTCATTGCCGAGAATCCCAGGATGCCCGTCTTTGCCATTGGTGGGATTGACAATGATATTAAGATCTGGGATCCCTCTGCAGAGGATACACCAGTAGAATGGCGTGCCATCCCACGAGAACAGCACAGTGCATTTTTGGAACGTTTGAGACGCATTGCTAGTGATGGGATGCCCATCTTGACAGTGCCGTGCCCTGTGCAATAAACACAAAGTATCTTAGAGCCGTGCTGGCCAATGAAAGCCCACGGCGGAGTAGCGAATAGCCATGGTGAAGGTGGCGGCAGTGGAGAATGCTTTCGTCTGGTTTAGAAATGACCTCCGAGTTACCCATAACCCGGCCTTGCTTGCAGCCAGCCAGTATTCGGCCACGCACGGTGGGCGTGTGTATGCGTTGCTTGTCACGTCACCACTCGAGTGGCGTAGCATCCATAACTGGGGACTGCCAAAGGCGTCGTATTATGTGCGCACCGTCAGTGTGTTGAGAAGGGAGCTTTCCAAGCGGGGGATTGAAATGCTCCTGCATACGCCAACGGCCAAAAATGCCACCGAATACTACAAGGCATTGGCCTCGGAGATTGTCCAACTGTGCAAGTCCCAAAACTGTTCGGCAGTGTACATGAATGCGGAATACGACGGCGTTGCGCTTGAGCGAGATGCAGCAGTCGCGTCGGCGCTGGATACAGCAGGCATACTGCATCATACGACCCACGACCAATGTGTAGTGCCGGTGGGAAAGGTATTGACGCAATCGGGGACGCCGTATAAAGTCTTTTCGCAATTCAAAAAGACTTGGATTCGATATATCGAAGAGCATGGTTTGGATATGATTGACAGTGAACCAACGGAAATAGAAAAGTCCAGCACTATTCTGCCCGACATTGAATTGGATTTGGGTTATGATATGCATGAATATCCCAATTGGGATCTTAATGCGTTGCATACGACATTTCCCGCTGGCGAGACTGAGGCAAGGAAGCGCTTGCATGAATTTCTTCAAAAATCCGTGTCTGGCTACCACGAAGACCGCAATCATTTTATGGAGGGTGGGGCTAGTAAGCTGTCAGCACCACTGGCTGTAGGAGCAATCTCTCTCACCGAGTGTTTACTGGCAGCACGTATTGCAAACAAGGGGGCACTAAATAGTGGTTCACCCGGGCTTTTGACCTGGATGAGTGAGCTGTGTTGGCGTGATTTCTACCGTCATGTGTTGTTCCATTTTCCACATGTTGGACGCGGGGCCTCCTTCCGTCCCGAGTTTGAACATCTCTCCTGGCGAGGCTGGCCCCCGAACATTGAGCCTGCCGCAGAAGAGCATTTCCAGGCCTGGTGTGAGGGCAGAACCGGCTATCCGATAGTGGATGCTGCGATGCGACAACTCCGTCGAGAAGGCTGGCTGTGCAATCGTTTGCGGATGGTGGTTGCCATGTTCCTTACTAAGGATTTGCGTATCCATTGGCGACGCGGCGAACAACACTTTAATCAATTTTTGGTGGACTATGATTTCTCCTCGAACAATGGAGGATGGCAATGGTCCGCATCAACGGGTACCGATGCGCAGCCTTACTTTCGAATCTTCAATCCCTTACTGCAGAGCGAGAAATTTGATCCCAGCGGCGACTATATCCGACGCTATGTGGATGAGCTGTCCAAAGTGTCCGCCCCCTCCATACACGATCCCTTCAAGCGATGTAAGGGCTTTGACCAGCTCAAATATCCCCGTCCGATTGTTGATCATTCAAAGGTCAAGGAACAAGTGTTAGCTCTATTTACTGCGGCTACAACTGTAACTACAAAGCGACCCGCAGATTAAACAGTCTCTACAGGATCCTTTTTACCATTATACAAATCAGTCATGGTATCTAACACATCTAAACACAGTCAGCAACTAAAAGTCAGCTACCTTGCACTTCCGCTCTGGGACAGTCCAAAATCAACTGATCAGTGACCGCATCGGCAGCCAACGAGGCCACATCCAGTCCCTTCTTCTCTGCCGCATAACAAAACGCCCCTGCAGCTACCGACTTTGACGGAACCCTAATGCACAGCGTTGTCCTATAGCTATCGTTGACTACAATCCACGCACTCTGCACCAGCTCGTCAGGCACATCCCGCAACCCCTTGACGATGCGGAATACGAACCGGTACGGATGAGTCACTGTCAGGTCAAAACATACTGTCTGTAATATGATTTTCTCGAGTTGGAGGACGCGCTCGGGAGAGAGGGGCGAGTCATGGAGGACGTCCTTGAGCTTTCGAGGATGCTCCTCCACCTTGGAAGCCAGAAAGACAACTGCCGGCGCCAGTTCGGCGGATGGAAATGCTTTGAAAGTCTCTCGGATGTAGAATCGATGCAAAAATACCTGCGCAGTGGCAATTGTCGTTTGCGGCAGCTTGAGCCGCATGCCGAGGGATTGCACAAGACCAGTGGCCTTGTAGCGTTGTGTCGTCTCCTCCTCATCAGTGCTGCGCTTAAAAGCGGCAAGGGAGGAGTATTCGTCCGCTGACAGGATCCATTGCGCCTCTCCCGTCGCTTGCGCTTTGGCCATCCCGCAAGGGTAGTTGCCACCGTCTCTACTTTACAGGACCATAATCAAATGACATAATATTATCATTGTGCTCTTATTCATATAGTGATGGTGCATT
>MTSL01000054.1:25142-38696 GCA_002794465.1 Paramicrosporidium saccamoebae | reverse complement strand
CAAACGCATTGACCGAGTTTCCCAAGAACAGTCCAAACACCATGCGAACAACAGTCTTCGTGTTCAGTCCATATTCGGATTCTTTCAATTTGATCCGTAGGGACGTCAAAATTGGCTCTAGTTCGTCCTTTTCGTCACTCAAAATATGTCCATACAGCTTGTAGAGGGGTTCTAGGATGAATGAAACAAAGGATCGTTTGGTGGCGCCCTCTACAGGCCGTTTCCTAAATATGCCCTGCTCGACACTATAATATAAGTCTCCCCAAAGACGTCGGGAAAATTCCTCTACATCCACAGATTTCCTCTTGTCTGCAGGCACCATCCGTTTTAAATAGACCGAAGCAAAAGAATAAAGCGAAAATATCCAGCCAGACATGGTGGATGCAAAGAGCACGTTTCCCTTTTCGGGAGAGACAAAATCCTGCTCAGAACCTCCAAATTTTTGAATTGCCGTATTAATCTCTTCAATCACATGTCGCAGCTTGTAGAATGCATCGGTTGGGGGCAGTTTGAGCTCCAAGATGAGACGTTCAACCTTGTTCAGGAGCAGAACAACGGGCAATCCACCGGCCAAGGCCGCTTGGATGAGATCCTCGCCCGTACTCATCAGGCCCTCAACGACGTCTACAACAAGAACAATACCGTCTGCCATCCTCATTGCCGCGCTCATCTCATCGCCAAAATCCAAGTGTCCTGGAGTGTCCATCATATTCAACACCATAGACGTCCCTTGCAGCGTAGGCAGCAGGGTGGTCATTGGTTTACTCTTCAATGTGATGCCTCGATCCTGCTCCAAAAATAAATTGTCCATGTACCGAGGCATTTTGCCCTCGGGAATCCGGATTGTTGGATGGCCCGACGTGGCCAACACGTCGAGGAGCGACGTTTTTCCGTGATGCAAATGACCAACAATCGCCAGATTCCTGACACGACTGGGATTATCCATCAGTCCCAGCATAAATTCCTTGTCATAGGTGGTGGGTAGAGGCTCACCTTTGTGCTGAAATGTCTTTAGCTTTATGGGCGCAATAATTGGTTCTGTTAGAGGCTGGGTGTCTTCATCTTGCACCAAATTCTCCACATCAGGGCCATAAACCTCCTCAGCAGACATGTAGTATTTCTTGTCCTCATGCAGGACTATTTGCTGTCTGGCCAAAGTATATTCTAAAATGTCAAGGAGACTGAAATGTTCGATACCTTCAGCGGCATCGGGCTGGAACTGGTCATCTTGTGGGTAGTCTTGGTATCCTTCGCCGTCCACCGGTTGTTCGGGTCCAATATAATTGCCAAACTCGTCGAACAAGTCCTCTTCCATCCAGACAGCCGGGGTTTCGGTAATGGACCTATATAGCTCCGGCGCATAAATCATGCGGTGGGGATGGACCAATTCAAAAAGAACATGTATCGTCCGGTCCTCAAGACTGTGCGACCTGGCGAACAAAAAAAGGACACGCCACGCTTTGATTTTTCGAAAAAATTTGCCGAGTTGATCAAGAAAGAAGCATCTTTTGACTCTGGTCCTACCTCAGATTCGGGCAACAGCTCTCCATCGAATAGTGCTTCGGCAGACCCGCCGCCAGAGTTCAAGCCCGCCAATGCGCCAAAATTGAACCTACAACGTGAAGGATTATTAAACATGAAATATGAAGAGCCCAAGCCGAGCATCGAGGCAGCAGTGCCCACCAGTAGCGTATTAGACCTCTCCTCTGAACCTGAACCTGAGCCCGATACCAAGGATGTGACTAGTGTTCAAATTTCTCAATCAATTTCGCATACTGTCCTGGACGAGGCCATGTACGATTGTCGATCCAAGCTCCTCGGGCTCGAAAGTCAACTGTCCATTCTGGAGGGTGAAATGCCGGTGGCCATCGGCCATCTCGATGAACAAATTGGTAATATTTAGTCGTTTACTCTGATCTTTTAGCTATGTTACACAACGTCAAGTTGGACTTTATGTTGGAAATTGGGTCGGAAACTACTTTGCGGGCTTAGGATCTATAATGTCAATAAAGATGGTGTAAATTTACCCGGTCCCTGGACATCTGGCTCTTCCATTACCACCTCCTTCTCAACATTTGCCGCTTCGATGTTCTCCTCGACCTTTGGTGGGGCTGTCTGCTTCTCCCCGCCAGTAAATGCTTCTTTAATCTTTTGCGTCAAGGGCTTTTCTGGCTCTGCGGGTTTAGCTGGCGCTACTGACCCTGCTGGTCCCTCTACCTTTGACGCTGTTCGACGTGGTGGCGCTTCCCTGGGGATTGCCTGACTAACATTCTCATGGAGGAACGAGCGTAGTGTAAACGGCTTGCGATCTTTAGGACAATCTTTGGGACAATCCTTTGCCGGCTGCTGATGCTCCTCATTCGTAGCGGGAATGGCCTGCGAAACGTATTCGTTCAGATAATTGGTCATTGCTGGCTGGTCAGTGGTAGCAGGATTCCCAGTCTGTCCCGCAACCGGGACATTAACGGGCTTCTCAATGACTTTGGATTCAGCAGCTGCGGTTCCACTCATGTCGGATGCAGGTGCCATTGGGTTGTCGCGCACATATCCACAACTGTTAGATCGACACGTTATTGGTCGAACCCGAGACGCGTTTTAGGTTGGAACACTTTACACTTTATTTACCCTATTTTCATTCCTCTTGAGTCATTCTTCGTTCTCCGTCCTCCACATTTTGGTGCCCTTTTTCTTTGCCCTTGGCCCATCCCTTTGCCGCGTCGTCATTCATTTTGGTGACTTCAGCTGCGATTTTGTTAGTCTCATCTGCCGTCGCTTCTGCACCTTTGGAGAAGACTGTTGTTGCTTGTCCATAGAGGCGTCCCGTGAATTCGGCAATTTCTTCTACTAAAGACGGTCCCTTTTCGGGAATGTCCTTGGATGCATTTTCTTCCCCGGTAACGTCGTTAATCGCATCCTTGGCCTTTTCTGGCAGAGTGGCCTCTGAAAATTAGTTGTAACTCTGTGGATTTACTTTGGTCTTTGGTCGTGTTAACCTGATCTATGTGTTGCATTAGAAATTATATGCTTGGATGGTTACCTTCAGAAGACATGTTTGGTTATCAGCTCCCTACTACAGTCGCATCCATATGAGTCTCAATCTCCTTGTTTCAGAGTTTCCCTATCAGCGGTGCCCAGAGAGCCAAGTTCTGTGTCTCCAGCGATCCGAGGGGATTGTCGGGCTTTGGCTTGCGAATCCGACAACTGAACTCTTGAAATGGTTGCGAGCCATAGTTTAGTTCTGAAATATTTTGGAGATTAGCGCACAAGTAGCCCTAATTTAGCTCATGGTAAAATAGAAATGCTATTCACATTGGAACTATTTACATCAAAGTAATTCACACTAGAACCGCTTGCATGGAAACCATTCACTTGAACCAGCTCACCTTAATACAAGCCACCCTAATACAATTCACTTTGATGCAAGTCACTCTATTACACTTTATTTATAGGAACAATTCACGTTTATTGAACCTACTTTTCTTTCTGCAGTCGCTACCAGTGCACGCTTTAGCTTTTTCTTACCACATCCACGTGGCCTTCTTGCTTTCCTTTGGCGTATCCTTGTGCGGCATCATCCTTGACAACAGCGACCGGCGCCTTGGTTGAATCTGCGCCTTTCGGGTAGCCCGCCTTTGCCTGTCCATCGACAGGGCCCGTGTACTCGACAGCGTTTTCAGTGGTGCGTTGGTCCTTATCGGTACCCTCTAAGTGTGAGTCAACGCGACTGGCTATATCTCTGACCGAGTTAACGAATCTTTCAGGAAGAGAGGGCTCTATGAATGTTAGCTGTGATGATGCAGGCCTTACCGTGATCTTGGGGTACGTTAGTTTTATCTAAATATCGTATTATAAATCAAGTGTATGCAGTGCTTACCTCCAGATGACATGATGAAACAATGAGAGGGCGTTGGGGTCGCAGTGTTATAGATGTTTACCCCCTTGTTTCGGTTTCCTCCAATCACGTGCGCCGGACCGACTAGGACCACTTCTCCAAGTATCTACCGCTTGTGGGTCTTTGACTTTCCCCTCCATCTCTCGACTAACGCACGACCGACGTGGTTCTGGTCATGCCAAACACAATAAACGTTGGATTGACGCATTTGGTTGACGTAGATGCATGATTCACTTGATTGATTCGGGCGCATGACTCACTTCAGAACACGATTTTTTTATTGAACCTATTTACACTTCCGACTCTGCTTGGTTGGGCGTCGCCTAGTTAGCGCCTTCTTGCTTACCCTTGTTCCACCCCGCTGCGGCTTGATCCTGGGTCTTGGCTGCTCCTTCCTTGGCGTTCTCAGTTCCCGCCTTGGTTCTCTCTGCGGCTTGGTCCTTGAGTTCAACCGCCTTGTCCTTGACCTTCTCTGCTCCCTCCTTGGTCTTCTCTACGGCTTGATCCTTGAGTTCGACCGCCTTGTCCTTGGCCTGGATGGCTCCTTCCTTAGTTTTCTCGGCACCCTTGGCTAGGGTCTCCTTGGTCTGTTCGTAGGCTTGGCCAGTGCGCTCAGCGGCAGTTTCGGTAAAAGTTTTATCTATACATTGTATTAAGCACCAGATGACCACCCATCATACCTCCAGATGACATGTTGAAACAACGGGCACCGCACAGGAGGTGGTTTTATAGTTGTTTGTCCCTGTGTTTCCAAGTCCTCCAATCATCGGCGTGGACAATTGACCAATCGTTGTTGTGGAACGACCAATTGTCAGGGCGGAAGGTGGCCAATTACTACTGTAGAGCAATGGCCAATCCCTAGTGGAGAATGGAACAATCGTCAATGTGAAAATGGCCCAATAATTCTTTCTATCCCTTTAGCTCCCTTGGATTGACCAGTCTTAGCATGGCATGAGTCTTTCACCGATTTGCTTGCAAATCAGAGTGCGGACAAAATTTTCACTAGCTGAATCTGAATCCAAGTCGAATGTTCATTCTCGTCAGATCAGCTGCCAGTGGACTTACTGAGATCATAAATAACTGTGAGATGGACTGGATTGATTAGTTGAATGTTTGAGAAGAATAGTGGGATCTGTATCCTTGTGATTTTAGGATCGGTAGCGAACGAGTTTTTCCATCTATTCCCGCCCGACTTTACCTGTGGCATCTTCTTAACTACGCGACATGAGTGGGTAAATGTTGATTTTATCATTAGCATGAACCAGAGATGCCAGCAACGGCTCATCAATGAACTCACAATTTGTTTGCCGAATCTAATATTTATTTGCAATTATTTAGTACGAGTTCTTTTCGGCATCGTTCTTTACTTCTTGACGGCCTTCTTCTTCTCCTTTGCCCTTGGACCATCCCTCCACAGCACGATTCTTGGCTGCGACTGCTGCGTCCTTAACCTTCTCGGCCCCTTCCATAGTCTTCTCTACAGCAGAGTCCTTGAGCTCGACTGCTTTATCTTTGGCTGCGACTGCGACGTCTTTAACCTTCTCCGCTCCTCCGAGTGCGGCGTCTTTAACCTTCTCTGCTCCTCCCTTAGTCATTTCTATGGCGGCATCCTTGATCTCGACTGCCTTTCCCTTGGTCGCCTCTACACCTTGGGCAACTTTTCCCTTGGCCTGTTCGTATAGTTCGCCAGTGCGCTTGCCGGCCGACTCTGCGTAGCTAGTTTGATCTTCAGATAGCATGTTGTATTGTTGTTGTTGTTGCTGTTGTGCTGTTGCCTCTGGCTTCTAGGACCCCATTTTATAGCCGTTCCTCCGGTGGCGCGTTGGACCAATCGGTTACATTCGGATCCCCAAAGTCCCAAACTAAAGTGAAGATAGGAGCTTTAATATCGCCTGTGATCTCCCTGGGGCATGGTGAACCAATCAGCTGCATTCCAGCCCCCAAAGTCCCAAATTAAGGTGAAAATAAGGTAAAAGCTGTAGCCTTGTAATCGCCCATGATCTTTTTGTGGCGTAGCGGACCAATCAGCTACGTTTAGGCCCCCAAAGTCCCAAATTAAAGGGAAAATCATGTGAAAATCGCGGCCCTGGGAAGTAGCACCTTTTGTGGGACTAGATTAGACTTTTATTAAAGCCCGCGGCCTGTACACCGACTATTACATACATCATCAATTCACAAAGCAGCTCCCATCTAGAGTGTGATGGTCATGCTTTGCATAATAAAAAGGCTGCTGTCATTCCAGTTCTGATCACTTGGTGGCACGTAGAAAAGATAATGAGGCGTTACACTTTAAATTTATTTATTTTTCCTTAGTTCTTTCGGGTTATCTATCCAACCTCAGAGGGGCACTAATGGTTCATCGGCTTGTGTAAGTTCGGCTTGTGCACCTGGGCATGGACCTCGGAGGAAAAGTTACGCGAGTCACGGTACTGCTCCGGTTTATGCCTTTCCTCTGTCTTGGTCTCAGTTTGTTCCGGCTTAGCATCAGCCGCATTTTCTGTCTCCGGGGTGGTATGCTTCTTGTCGTTAGTCATCTTGGGTGACCCCATGCTCCCGGCGGGCCCTTTTATAGGGGCAGCGGGCTATTATTATTGGATGATCACATCGCCTACTAATGGGGACCCCAAAGGAAACTACAATCTAGTCATCCCTGGGTAAGTTAGCGTAAACAGGTCTGCACCCTCAACAGCCTTCTCTTTGGATATTTATATGCTGGGTCGATACGTTCGCCTGCCAACTCTGCGTGACTACTAGAGCGCCTGCTGCCCCAGTTCTATAATTGTTTAATCAGTGACATGCAGAAAAGATTCAGTTTTATTTCTCTAATTTCCCTGGCTTTCCCAGAGTAGCGCTTAGTTGCCCACCGGCCTACGAGGTTTCGGCTTATACGCCTGACAGATGAATTTGGTGATAAAGTTCCGCGAGTCACGATCTGGCTCTTCGCTTGCTTTGGTGGCAGTCGGTGCTGGCTGTATGTTCACCCCTACGGGCTGCTTCATATCGTCGGCCATCTTGGAGGGCCCAATGACACCTGCAAGGACTATTTATAGGAAAGGTGAGTTTCTATTGGACAGACCGGTTGGATGTTTACGCTCATTACTGGAGCATACGAGCGTTGGTCGCAGAACAAACTCTATAATGTAATTATCCTCGGATTAGATGGAGCAGGCAAGACTGTATCTTTGGTGTCAGTGATTGTGATCATAGACGTTGCTGGAACGACTTAAAGCACGAGAGGGCACTCCAGCTGAAGACTTGCGAACAATTCCCACAATTGGCATGAATAGTGCACTAATTTGTGCTCAATTTCATGTTTAGTGGCAATTGTGTCGTTTGAGAGCACTACAGTCAAGTTCTGGGATCTCGGCGGCAATTTGCAATCCATATGGAAGAATTACTATGACGAGAGTGACGGGATTATATTTGTCGTGGATGGATGTGATTGGAAGAGAATCGAGACAGTGCGTAACTGCTTTGTGGGTGTGACCGAGAGTGATGGACTAGCGGGTGTTCCAGTGTTGATTCTGGTGAACAAGCAAGACTTGCAGGAGAATGTGGATTTTGTGGCCAGGATAAAGGAAGTATTTAATCCCATCTTGGAGGACATTGGCGCACGAGAGTGCAAAGTTGCCAGCTGTTCTGCTCTCCACGGGTACTCTCTGTTCAGTTATTAACTGTCTAGGAAGGGAATCCACGAGTCTGTTGGCTGGATTGTCAATAAAATGTTGCTCAACTAAAAAGTCAAAAGAGATGCCCATTCCAAGATTCGAACTTGGGTCAGCGCAGCCACAATGCGACATACTTACCACTATACTAAATGGGCCGGGAGCAGAGAGCTTTATAATTTTATAACCATATCGCCCACGCCAATGTCAGTATAATACAGAGTGCGATGAAGCCACCAAAAGTGCGGACAAATGCCCATGCCCTACAACAGTAATCAGACCCCCAGAGGTTTCTACCCAACGGACTGACCATGGAGGAGGATTTGATAATAGAGCCTAAAATTGCTCCATCTCTCACCAGTACCCATCGCCAATGCCTCGCAGACATGAGAATGGCAATTCTGCCACAGGAGATTGTGCACTCGGCCGGCATAGATATCACTTGCTCTTTGCACAGCCGAATCCCACTGCGGATATGAGGGGAATGAAAGCCTTCGAGCAGGCGGACCGCACATCATAGAATTGACGTTGATGCGATAGCTGCCGACGAAATCGTACAAGTTTCCCTCCGTGTCGGTAATCCCCACGTGTCCAACCAAGGGAAGAATCCACCTGTTGATTATCAGCGGGGGATGACGACATGGCGTACGAAATGAGAGGTAGGGGCGCCCAGTACACCGAGTGCGGAGCATATGCCATGGAGAATACTACATTTATTGCATTAAAATTCCTAATCTTGACGGGTCTTGAGCGTGCGCGTAATTACGGATGTCGGTGTTCTACAGATCAAATAGGACATGGGCTTACATGACATGCACAAGAGCTCCCCATCCACTGAGGGCGTTCCGATCGACGGCATTTAGGAGACACTGGGAGATACATTCAAACAGCTGTTCCGGCTCGAGATTGGGCTCATAGAGTGCCTCGCAGATACCGTAGAGCTGAGGACCAGCGGTGCCGGCGACGACAAAGTCCTTGGCCCAGTTGATGCAACCGATTAAATCCATGGAGCAAATGAACGGCTCATTGCCCTTTGCACCTCCCAATCCCGCCAAAATCGGCTCTGCAAAGTACGGACCAAAACGTTTTCCGTAGAGGGTGGAGGAGACCAAATGTGCAAAGGCCTTGGGTGAGATATCGCGTTCCTCGCGCAGCTTGTACAAGTTTGTGCGAAACTCGAACAGCTCGGAACTAAAGGACATTAATTGCTGTATACCCTTTGCTTACAGTGTCTGGACGTCGGTGGCAAGTCCAGCCAGTCCAAAGTAAAGCCTATCTGTTACCTGGAACAGTTTGGGGAATTCTGTGGAAAGGGTCAGGAATTGCTGGCCAAGCCTCTTGTCCGATGCAATGGCCACGCAATTCTTTCCCACCATTGCCACAATGGCGCCACCATTCAGTTCCATAATATTGTCACCCTACTCATCAGTCGTCACAAAGGAGCGAATTACCATGGTAAAGGTCGATTTCTATTGGCCAGGTGGGGCAAATCGCATTAATGGAGTCGGCGTCGCGGACAATGGAGGGACACCAATTGGCGGTGCGCTTAGTGCGGCTGGCTACGGATGGGACACCGTTAAATGCGAGTGGCCCGAGGATGAGCATCGGTGGGTCGCCGTCGATGCCTGCAGAGGCACCCTTTGGCACAGTGTACCTCGGCGAAAAATTCAGTAGCCAGTTGATTGTCACCAATGAAGGAGTGGGACTGCATTCAGTGCGAGTCAAGGTGGAACTGCAGACATCGAGTCAGAGAGTTGTGCTTGTTGGTGCCGACCATGATATGGAGCTGCCGGCTGGCCAGAGATTGCCTGTGCAGACGATCCACGACATCCGGGAAGTCGGATTGCATATTGTAGTGTGTTCGGTGCACTATACCAATCCAATAACCAACGAACGCAAATTTGCAAGAAAGTTTTTCAAATTCACCGTTGTAAATCCATTGTCGCTCAAGACAAAGGTGACGGAACTGCCGTGTCGCGGTTTGGTGCTGTTGGAAGCTCAGGTGCAAAATGTCTCGGGAACGGGCTTTATACTGGACACGGTTCGTTTCGAACCATTTGAGCCTCTTTACGCCACAACAATAGATGCACTTGACGGGGATTCTGAACTGCTGGCATTTCTTACAGATGGGCTGGTTATTTCTCCCTCCACAACGCCCCGCCTGGGGAGAGATGCAGAATACACTGGGATGGCATTGGGACTGGAGATGATGTACCAGTTCGTTTTTGTATTAATCTATCCAATGGCGACAGCTGTTGCTCCGTTGGGAAGACTGGACATCTCGTGGAGATCTGAAAGTGGCGAGGCAGGGCGGCTGCAGACTGGCCAGCTGTGCCATCCAGAGGAGACGAGAGAGATTATCACTACCATAGTCCGAGGGATCCCTGATCGAGTCACACTAAATGCGCCGTTTGAGGTGCTCTTTATTTTTAAAAACGGCACAGAGAAGGATGTACATAATATGAGGCTAATCTACGAAGTGAACAGGCTCGAAGAGTCGCCACTAGTGCCCTTGGGTAACACTGCAATCCACCTGGGAACTCTCACTGCCCTCAATACGACGCGGCTCACAATACAGCTCTTGCCCATCAAAGCGGGACTTGTAGAAATTCGTCATTTTTGGATTGAATTTGAAGAAGAATCTGCCGTAATCCAGAGGAAACCCATTTCGTTTCACATTTTAATAGAAACGTGAATAATCAGTTTTGCGTCAAATGGCATCCAGGTTGAGTAGTGATTCTTTGTCTTCCTTGTGGCAAGTAGAACCCAAGGTCGGTTGAGTGATTCCTCGTCATTCTTGTAGCAAACTGTTTACCGGGTGATTCCTCGTCGTCCTTGTAGCAAGTAGGATCTAAGAAACGTTTCCATCTTGGATAATAGGTCTCGACACGCAATGTAAATGGGAAAGTGGCTAGCTGGGACAGTGTTTCGTGCCGTACTAAGTGAAGCTAATAACGCTTCGCATTCTCTCTTGTATTCGCCTTCAAAGAATGTGAGGTGCAGTCTAGCAGAGGCCAAGCATAGTGTGGAGTATAAAGATCTAATAGCGTCGGCGCTTGCAGTGTCCGGGTTCTGATCTAACAGCTTTGTGAGAGTCACTATAAATTCATAATCATCCCCTACGCACACGTCGCAAGCACCACCCCCCTTGGTTTGCCATAGGAAGCAATCAATGATAATTTTCCCCGCAAGTTGGCCCAGACTACTTCCATTTAACAATTTGGCCACTTGAATGGGCCGGTGACAATGTTCTGATAGGACTTGATCCTGTTCTGCACGGATCCAATCAATAATCAGATGGATCCTGTCCATGTCCAGCCATGTCACGACGTATTCAAAAGTTTGGCTCAGTTCGATCCAACATGTTCTGGATATCTCCTTATCCAATGTCAGACGGACTAGCAAAAAAAAGGTGTCCTTGACATAATCTTTGGAAATCCAATTAGAGCTAGCATTGTCATTAGAATTGGAAGAGCGTACCAGACTTGCATGACTGTCAAATGGAGTGTTAGCAGGGGCTTACAATTTTGTCGTGTAATCATGTTCAGTAGATTGAAGGCACTCCACAATTTATCAGTTGCACGTCCTTGTGCAGATTTGACCAATTTCATGCATAGGTTAAATCCGGCCCTATTCCTCTTGGGATCTGCAGAACATTCTATCAGACTAGCCATGTACTTGACGCAGCGGTTGGCTCTTCCACTGCCAACACACTGTTCCTCGAGAAGACCATCATCCAGTAATTGTTCGGCCATAAAAGATGAAACATGATGGTTTCCCAGCAGTATCCGTGCTATCTTTACGACACCATCTTTGCAATCAGATCCTGCCCCCATTGTTGGGAACGGGACCCCCGTGTCTTTAGGACATTCCAAGGCCGGGTCTTCTGAGCCAAGACAATCCAGGTCAGGTTCCTCCAGCTCGGATTTGCGGTCACTGTCGTGTGTGTACTTCCAGAAGCCATCATCAGCAAGGACGGAGCGCGGCCCTGTGCCGTCAGAAATCAACTTGGCAAATGAATGCTTTGGCTTGTACGCCTTTGGTTTTGCTGCTGCGCTGGGCTTCCCGGCTCCCTTTCTAGTAATTATGTATTATTGATGATGGTTACTTGAATGTAAAGACAGTGTTAATGAGAACTTGTTCATCCTCCGATGACTCTGTATGCATGAATAGCACCCCGGCCCGGCCAGTTATCTTTTGTTCAAGTTCAAGCCCACCCCAAATACCAGTGTTTGCTTTCCTCCCCCTCATACTGCTCTCACTTTCACCATGTCTACCACTATGAAGCCGTTGTCCGACGATGAGGCGAGCAAGGAAATGAAGAAAATGGTCGCCTTTATTATGCAAGAGGCTGCCGAAAAATCCCGCGAAATTCACGTCAAAGCTGACGAAGAGTTTAATATTGAAAAGGCCAAGTTGGTACACCAGGAGACGGCCACTATTGAGGCACAATTCGCACGCAAGTTGAGACAAGCAGAAGTGAAGAGAAGAATGTAAGCTTCCTGTGAGGGTTAATGGTGTAGTGCGCAGAGTGTGCAGATTAATAGAGCGAGGCTGCAGGTGCTGCAGGCCAGAGACCAGGTTCTGGATGAAGTCTTTGAAGAAACCAAGAAACATCTTAAGGACGCTGCCTCTGGACCTTCCTACCAGAAGCTGCTTGACGAAATTGTTCTCCAGTGTTTGTTCCGCCTAGCGAGCGACAAGGTGACAGTAATGTGCCGCCAGCAGGACGAAGCGTTGGTAGAAAAGGCCATCATGAATGCTACGAAAGAGTACAGCAAGGCAACTGGCACCCGTTGCGCCGTATCCATGGACTCTCAGCATCTGGGCGACTGCGCCGGTGGAGTAATCGCCACCTCTCTGGGGGGTAAAGTGAAATGCGATAATACTCTGGAAACGAGGCTGGAGCAGACATTCGAGCTGATGTTGCCTGATTTGCGCGTTCGTCTATTTGGACCCTCTCCAAATCGCAAGTTCTTTGATTAAGCAACATGCTTTATGGTGTATTTGAATAAAAATAGAAATTCGAGTGATGTCGTGAGATAGATAGCATAGCATGTCATCTCATATATATGGATCAAAAAGTCCAACGTGTCTTTACTATTACGAGGGTATATTATATATGGATCAGAGACTCTAACATGTCCTTACAGTGCCTTTTATTGCAGAGCTTCCTATTAATTCGCTGCTGTTCAGGATGGCCTACCCTGGACAATGCAACTTTGGACTGTCGTCTGTTTCGCACTCGCCTGTAGCGTCGTGTCCGTTAGCTCTAGCAAAGTGTCTTATGATGACTCAGCACAGCGCATTAATCTTGCCAATGAAGCGAAGCGGATTTCCCAAATTATTTCGCGTGTTCGAGAAACTATTCAGTCGCCCGACTTGGCTCACGAAAAAAATGTACATGACCATGTGCGTACACTCGAGCATTCAATCGAAGAGCTGAATGAGATATCCACCGACCTTGGCATCTTGGAGGATATTAACGAAATACTCGTCAACTATAGTACCACCACATTTGAAATATTGCTTGCCAACAAGACTGTTAAGGAATGCGCAGAAGGATTGAGAGAATGGTCCTTGAAATATATTCCGAATACCGTCGAAGGGAAGCCACATTTTAAGGAAGATGCTAGAAAATACATGATTAGAAATCGACGTTTCATCTTTGAGAATCTTGTTAGTCGATTGAAGAGCGGCCTTGACATGGAAGAAGCTTTTGTAATGTTGGCAGAGGATGTCACCGAATGGATTTTCCCCGATGAGACCAAAGTCGATCAATCTGAGGAGGTAAATTAATGCTCGAGCTCCCATTCATTTCAGCACCAAAGATTTGATTAACCAAAGGTTTTACCGTTATAGAATGATACAATAGAATGATTATACCAATGATTATATGAAATGATTATGTCGCGTAGGGGGGATAATACTACGGACTTTGTCACTACTATTTATTTGGGAGGCAAGGGAACTCTTTTATTATCAATTTGTAAGTCG
>MTSL01000054.1:0-24966 GCA_002794465.1 Paramicrosporidium saccamoebae | reverse complement strand
TTTTTTTGATTATCCCTTCTCCAAACTAGAGAACTATTTCCGAAAGACATACTAATCAGTCTTCTACGTCACAATTATATGAAATGACTATAATTCAATCCTCTTTGGCATCAAGACCGCGTTGTTGAATTAGGGCTTATCATCGTCAAACAGTATAGCCTGTATGTTTGACTCTTCCATATTATTATCACTCATCGAGGCAGTTTGGATCTTTAGTATTAGACTCATTCACTGAGGCAGTTTGAGTCTTGTTTTCAGAGAATCGTAAGGATTAACCGTTGAAACCCCACGAAGGAGTTGCCGGTCGATTTTCGAGACTCTACTCAAGCTTTAAGGGGTAAGCAGCTTTGGATGCTCACTTATTCAGGCCCATCAGTTTTAGAAAAGCAGACATGGTGAGAGCGGCATCATTGCCGGCGTTGTGCATCACTTCATTGGCAATCCCCAATCTCGCCACAATCACGTCCAGTTTGGAGTGCATCTCGGAACATCGTGAGCACCGAAATAGATATTGAAGATCGTACATTGGCAGCTTTTCAATAGCTCGTACGGAAATTCGCTCGCCGGCTACTTTGGAACGTTCAATAAACTTTAAATCACATTTAAGAGAATGTCCAACCAGAGCGGTTCCTGGTTCGTGAAGTTTGGTAGCAAAGAATGCCATGGCCTCTGCCGTGTTCATGTACAGACTTTTCCCAAAGGCAAAGTGATCCTTGGCATCATGCATAAATCTCTTGTTTCGCAACTTGACGTGCTCCGTGATAATAATGTGGAAGTTTTCAGACTTTCGTGTCACACAGTCATAAGTGCTGATCCCAAATTCAGTGAGTTTACGAGGAGAGTGCTCGTAAGCCTCGATATCCAGTGCAACAAAACGGGTAATAGGACTGTCGCTGCGATTTAGATCAACAACAGTATCGTTGAAGTGCTGCCCCAGCGCACCGAGACGATCAACAATCTTTAATTGTTCTCTGAGTGCTGTCCAAGTGGGATGCATCACCCGCTTGGCGTGTGTCCATCCGGTTGTCGAGGACGGGCGTAGATTGTCAACAATTTGAGAAACTTTATCGAGCGGCAGCTCCATATTTGACCGATCCCTATATAATTGCAGCCAAAAAGGGAGAAATTTTTGATCAAGTGCCACCCGTCTTCGAAAGCCATATTGGTACATGTGGTAAATAGGAATCTCTGTCACATCCGCCGGGGCGCCTGGAATGCCCAGATTTGACCAAATCAGCTCACCGAATGAGTTTCTGATTTTTTTTTTCAAGTCTACGTTTGTATGATCTTTTTGCGGATGCAGCACTTTAGTAATCTCTGTGCTCACTGAATCCATGCAGTACAGTGGGCCGTGTTGGGCCTCATTATACGTCTGATAACTCCCCAGACGCTTTGCCATCTCATCCGGCATTGCCTTTGTCTTTCCCCTTTGGACTAGCGCGCCGCTGTTCTTTCCATGTGATGCATAACTCTTCCATTGCACCTGCATTTTCCAAAAACTCCTCTTCATACCCACGGGAACCCTGGTCCGAAAATTTTCCTCCCTATGAACGCAGACAAACTAGCCAAGCTCCAGGAACAGGTGCGTATTGGTGGTAAGGGCACTCCCCGCCGCAAAATGAAAAAGGTTTCCAAGAGCGCTGCGGGTGATTCGCAAAAGATGGTTGGTGCGCTGAAGAAGCTGAATGCGCAGCCCATCCCGGCGATTGAGGAGGTGAACATGTTCCGTGCGGACGGACACGTACTGCATTTCGTCAACCCCAAGGTACAGGCAGCAGTGGCAGCAAATACTTTTGTCATTGGCGGACATTGTCAGGATAAGGAGCTGACCGAGTTGGCTCCGGGCATTCTGAGCCAGTTGGGCCCCAATGCTATTATGAACTTGCAGAAGATGGCACAGGTCTACCAGCAACAAGCGGCGGCTGCAGGCATGTCGTTGGAGGAGCTGGCCAAGATGGCTGCTACCAAGGGAGGCGAGGACGGTGAGGACATTCCTGACCTCATCAAGAACTTTGAGACTGCGGAAATTAACGCCAACTAATTATAACATGGATCCATATTGTTTACAAGTCCAATAAAGTAGCATTAATTCGCAACTATAGCAAAGTAACGTAGCATCAACTCGCCACCATATAACAAAGTAGTATTAACTCGCAACCATAACAAAGTAACATTAATTCGCAATTATAGACGTAGCCAACTGGGCTTTTTTGTAGAGGAACCGAGAGTCGATTGGTTTGTAGACGATCTTGGTAAAGTAGAGCCAGAAGTTGGAGTAGATCCAAGAGTTGGAGCAGAGCCAAATGTTGGGGTAGAGCCAAGAGTTAAAGTAGAATCAAGAATTGGTTGGTTTGTGGAAGATCCTGGCAGGGTGGCACCAGGACTTGATTGGGGAATTGGCCGGCTTGTAGAGAGTACTGCATCAGTAAATACATCTGCCACCTTTCCATGCGGAAATGCAACGTTGACGATTGCTGCCGGTACCAAGTCCAGTTGCCAGATGGGAATAGAGTCATTTTTAATGGGTTTCGGCGGAGGTCCGACCGATAACACAAACTCTTCCGAGGTCTTTACGGCCCACCTAACAAAGGCATAAAGTTGACTAGCGGGTTCTGTAGACTTGAATTCTGCTTCTAGCTGATGCTGGTCCGGCATCCTGAATCGGATCCGGGCAACAGGATACCGGCTCAATAATTCAGCCTGTCTCTTTTCCATCAATTTTGCACGGGAAACGAGTGGTGCATCAACGAGCGCCTGAGTACGAGCGTGAGTAACGGCCAAGTGAAGTCGGAATTCAGTCTCACCTAACTCGTAATGGCTGTCGGGAAGATCTGGTGCCTGCACCAGCACGGCAGTATTTGGTGGGGTAAAGAGAGCAAACTTTCTATTTAAATGAGGCGACTCTTCAGCGGGCACGAAATGTGGGCTGACATTAGTTGACACGACTTGTGGGCTGGGCTCGATAAACACGTTGGTCACAGGCGGTTTAGCTTCGCCTATTACAGAGGGCTCAACAGTGCCTACTACAGAGTTTTCGACAGCACCTGCTACAGAGGGCTCAACGGCGCCTATCACAAAGCGTTCAACAGTGTTGGCTCCAAGTACTTTTGATAGTATCGCTTCGGCTTCCTGTAGAGATTGTACCTCAGCCGGCTTGTATATGACCCTCATCAGACAGCTTCCCGTAACTCCAATGCTCCTCAATGTGACTTTTGCCAGTTTTTCCAACCCCCCATATTCCTGTCCCAGGATCACAAGTCGTGGGGCCATCACTATCCCATTTGCTGCGGTCAACCCGACGTTAAAATGGGCCAAAATGGACCAGAGACTGGTGGAGCATGGAAACGTGCCCGTCACACGAACAGTGTGCTGTAGAGCCACAAGAACGTTGCTCTCGCGGGTGGAAACTTGTACAAGCGTCAACTTGGCACCAGGTGGCAAACCTGAGAGCCGTACAGAAGATGACAAGTCTAACGTAGCACGTCCATGGCAAAGACCGTATCTGTCAATTTCGGGAGAATCGGCAGTAGCCGCAAGCTTCAAATTTATGCATGCATTCTGTACAATATTTTTAAGTAGACAGGTTCCAGGAATAGTGATAGTCGTCTTTGCCCTTCCATCTAGTGCGGTAACAGTCACTGTCAGAGTGGACATATGAAATTAATTTATAAAACAAAATATCCCAATGAAAAGCTATGAGGCTTTGCAAATTTCCAGGAGCTCCTCGATCTGCAATCGTTCAAAGGGAATGTAAAATTCGGTGCCATTTTGTCCAGAGTCATCGACGGATCGGATCAGCTCGTGATCGACAAACTCGGTAAGTTGCGTCCGGAACGCAAGTTCGTTGCTCACGAGGAACCGTTCCTGACAATTCTGGAACCACGTCACCACTCCCATCCCTCTTTGATCGACTTCCTCATCATCCGAGTCAGCCGCTGGTCGATTAGACTGTGCCAGTTGATGTTCAGCCAATACTTTGAATACGTTTCGGGCTGTATTAGTCAGTGAAGTGAGTACAAATTGTGCCCCCTTCCATTTTGATTCTCCGTCAGTTGATCCCTTCCGACTGTTCATAGTACATAGTAGCTCTTCCGAATACGGCACCATAGTGGTGGCATCATGCCATGCCAAGTGAAGACTGGACCAAATGTCCTCAGTGTTCAGCAACATTGCATTAACATGCTCCACTGTCAGAATCAACTGAACGCTTGGCAGAGAAGCCAGTCTCGCCAAAGAGCTCCAAACCTCAACGCTCCGCATGCATGGCGCGTCCGCCATCTCAATCACAAGGACGATACTTGAAGACAGCGAATCGCAAATCTGGTCTGTCAGCTCATCAAGTCTCCGGCTCACTCTTTCCATCTTCAATAGGTTCTCGGCAATATAATGCAAAAGGGACAGATATGAGGCGTTTTTACTGTACGCTTCCAGTCGGAATACATGTCGATCGCCAAGAAACGTTTCTGTAAAATCGTGCAACAACAGTTTCTTTGAACCATATCCCAATAGTGCCAAATTGTATCCTCCTAGCAATTGCATGTGCCATTGCGGAAACAAGTTTTGCTTAACCCATTCATTCAACTTTTCAATACTATCATCCATTGCTGTTGATGGTCGTTTGGCTAGGTATGCTGCCAAGCTTGTTGCCGAGGGTTTGCTGGCGTGCTTGGAGAATAATTTTTTGGAAGTGCCCACATTATTTACAGCATTGTCGCTCTGGAATTCAAAATAGCTCTCGGCCAAGAATCGAGAAGCCTCCAGACGCATGGAAACGAAAAAGTAAATTGTCAGTATGCGGTAAGAAGACCCTTAATGGGTCTCCCTGGTCTGTAGATACACTATCTCGGATGGAGTTTGAAACTTATGAGCCTGAAATATTTGCAGAGATAAAACCTGTAGTTGCTGTAACTCTTCTTGGCGAGCCCAACAAACTTGTGGAGGCTACCAAGAACCGGTTGGCTGAGACTAACACGATATATGATTACCAATCAGGGAGTATGGGGACTTTGAGTAGTTCCGGCACTAGTCAGGTCGTCTTGTCAGCGGAATGGTTGCGCCAGTATTTGTTTTCGCAGCCCGCGATGCTTGTTGTATTTTGGACACAGTCAGCAATCGATGTCGATATAGAAGCTGCGCTGCGCCGAATATCAGAGGAATGTAGTCAACAAGATAGACTTGTTGTCGTGTGTCATAGGAGCGACCAAAGGGATGTCATCATAAGGGTCTCACAAGTTTCCTCTAATTCTGTGATTGTATTGGAAAATGACTCTCACATTGCACAACTGCAGCTTATTGTTTCAAGCAACACGGATCGCTTCTACAAGGAAGAAATTAAGAAACTCCGGAAGGGATTGAGCGCCAAAGTCGATGATCCGGTTTTTGGAATGCTTCGCACATTTTTCAAAATTGCCTATATGGAACTGTTCATGAAAGATTATACTGCCGCACTAAAAAGTTTAAATACTGCATACAGCTATGCTGTGGATCATTATCAAAAGCTTGTCGGGTCGGAAGAATGTGCCGTGTATTTGCGCAGTGTTCGTTGGACTTGTGATGCGATTGCCTTTCGTCTGGCATGGCTATTGATAGCAAGAGGAGACAGTGTGGAGGAGTACATTTCAGGCCATATTAACTGGTTTGCCGCCTCTCATCAGTCAGAGTTAGAGTTCTGTCGCTGGAAATGCAAGATTTACGACGCTGTTGGTAAGCTGTTGAGGTCGGCTAACAAAATCAAGGGACATCATCACGCCGGGTATTACAGCTACTTGGCAGCCAAGAATGCAATGGTTTTAGAGAAACTTTCGGATATCCCTCTGGATTTCCAGTACGTTGAAGGGATCTTGGAGTTGCTGATTGCTTCATATGACGATTATCGGCAATCTGGATTCAACCGCATGACCATGATGGTCGGTCGACTAATTGCATCTCAATACATGCTGCTACAAAATTACGAGCAAGCATTTCAAACGTTGAGTAAGCTGCGAAAGACATTCCGAGGCGAAGGCTGGAGAGTGATTCTGGGGGATATTTTGTTAGAATTGCTTAATATCTGCAAAAACCATCTCAACGACCCCAAGACAGAGTTGGAATGCTACTGGGAATACTCAACACTTTATCCGGAACGTGTCATGGATGATTTTGACAACTGTCTTGTTGACTTGGTCCATAAAATTGGAGTGGAGAGTTCTGTCATTGACATGTCAATGGCTGCAACATCCTTTATCAAACTGGCAGCGAGATTTGAGGGGGGAACCAGTGTGGTGGGTGGCAATGTCAAGGTAAGGATGATGCTCTGCAACATGTCGCCTCTGGTCCTATCCCCATCAGCAATTACTGTGAGGTTTACAAATTATTCAATACCCGACTTGGTGGTGTCGTTGGGCAACGACGATGTGTTACCGGGCACGATATCTGAACTTGAGGGAAACCTTACTCCAGTAATCTACGGACCGCTTTCCATTGAATCTGCAACAGTAGATCTGATCGATCTTCCCATTCGACTCTTTTTCCCTGCATCTTCCCTCTCCTTGAATGATTCGACAGCCGAGGCCTCTTGGAGCAATGTCACGACCAATTGGGCTTTTGTGAAAAAGTTGGAATCATTTACCGAGTATTCGTTGTCTTCAATGATCACGCCCATCCGTCCTACTATTAACTGCACGATCTGGCAGACAATGTCTATGATTGTTGGGGAGATTTGTCCCTTGGAAATAAGTCTTGACAACCAGCACCCTTATCCCGTCACCTGTACCCTTCGTTTCTCTGGCAATATTCACAATGTTCTCATCCATGCAGAAGGCGATTCTCGTCTTTCAGAGTACGTCCTGTCAGTAGAGTGCGTCCCAAACACTGTTACCCTATCTACAATCTATGTTTCGCGGGACATTGCCGATGCGTTTGCGCTGCGAGTTGACTGTCATTCAACTTTTAGTGAGACTGCCACTATAGCAGGATTGTTCTCTTTAGAAGGCGTGGCGCAGGCAATTGATCTGCCCGTCCCAGTGGTGCATCCATTTGAGGCGATTGTAGAACTGGCTCCAATGCCAACGCAGAGCGCTCTAGATAGTGCTCAGGCTGGGAAAAGACTTGATTTGGTCAGGTATCTCGCCTACATATCAGTGAAAGGGAATCTCCCCTCTCCCCTCACATTGCACGCTTGGAGGGTAGGCCTGAGTGAGCGTAATAATGTCCCGTTTCAAGGCCCGAGTGAACACAATGACGTCGTGTTTCAAGGGCTAAGCGAACGCAATAAGGTCGTGTTTCAAGGCCTGAATGGACACAATGCCGCGTCTCAAGGTCTGAGTGCGCACAATGTCACGTTCCAGTGCCTATGGCCACAAGATGGAGTGCCAATTACCCTTAAAGAAGACGAGTCATATCGGTTTTTGTTTGAGCTGGCCGCCCCACCCACAGTGTCGCTTGATGACGAAATGTTGCAGCCCGAATTCTCCCTCACCTGGTCTCACCAAGACTCGGCCCGCCAACTCACATACCGTCACGAGCTCCCCCAAGTCTCCCTCTCTTCAAGATCGTTATTCATTGTTCCGGACCCCTCTTCTGCTTATCGTCTTGGTCGGGCCGGGCAGCTTGTCTGGCGAATCTGGAACATGAGTGACGCCCTGCATGATGTGGTGCTAAAAGTGGATGCTGGTGATGACTATGTGTATATGGGGGCAAAGCAGTCGAGGCATCAGATCATGCCCTTGAGTGTTGTAGAACTGATTGGCTCCATTGTACCGCTAAGGCCTGGGAATTTGCGGCTTCCCACCGTTTCACTGAGGTCGTCAAACCATTCTGAAACTGTAATGTACGAAACGCTTTCTCGTCCTCCCATCTTTGTGAGACCATAATAAATGGGGATAAAATAAAAAGAAGGAACTTTGGTCTTACCGAGAATCGAACTCGGGTTACAGGATTCAGAGTCCTGGGTGCTACCGCTACACCATAAGACCATGGGGTTATGGCCCTTACGTTAATTCTCAGACTATGCAGACGGGTTTAGTTGGGGCAAGGTTAAACTCTGCATGTCACTCCAACATGAGATGGTATGGGTGGTACTAGTGCTGGAAGTTTCTGTATTTCTGTTTCTTATTGTCCCAATACCCCGTAAATGGAAGATAAAATGCATTGAAACTGTCAAAAACTACCGTCAACTTCGCTACGTACTCCGAATTCTGTCCATCCTTGTGTTTGTCCTTTTTGCGGGTATCCTCAGGGTGCTATTGCTAATTATTAGACTCGATGACACGCTCCTTGCAGTTGCGCATTCAGAAAGAGGGTGCTGTTGGCTCCAAAACTTATGACCAGATCAACTCGAAAATGTTCTATGCGCAGCGCAACATGTATCTGACTGCATTTACGCTCTTTCTCGAGTTGTAAAAAGACACGACCGTGCATAATGTTTAGTGTAATCTATCAGTTCACAAAGCTATATGCTGCACAAGGAACGACTGTCGAATTGGAAGAGGACGAGGTGGTCATGAATCGAATCGAAGTGGAAGATTTGCGGCGCGATCGTGAACGTCTCATTTCCGAAGTACCACAGCTCCGCGAACAGCTCGACCGCCTCGCCAACGAATCCAGCCACTTTAAGAACGACCCTGACCGCTTTAAGGGCGAGACTGACTGCCTTATCGAGCCTGGTAAGCAGAAGCGAGAGTAAATGCGATAAACGAAAAATTGCACCTGATATGAAGACACTAAAATGCATCAGAGTCACAATGCTTTAGTTTTGTGGCAACTGGAGACAATAAAATTGCCTTTATTGTGGAAACAATTGCCGCCATGCCTCTGCAGGCGCCTGGGCAGCGGGGGCAGTGTAGACCTGTCCTGTGACAGGATGCTGATACCGCTTTGCCTCCTTCAGTATCTCTGTCATGGTAAATGCTTTCCTGCTGCTCCGCTTGCCGCTGTATTCGATAGCCACGACGTCTCCAATGACGGCCATTTCGTGTTCGTCATGCACCAAATAGTTCTTCTTTAATCGCATCACTTTGAGATAGCGCTGGTGCTTTACAAGTCTTTCGACACATACTTTGGCTGTTTTCTTCATTGAAGTTCCGACAACCATCCCCACAAAGCGCTGCATGGCTACAATTCACCGACTAATCAGTGTATTGAGGACCAGGGGTCCCAAACAAGAGCTTCCCAACCTCACAATCAATTATCCTGGGATGGCTAGTATCAGTGCAGTGCCCACCAGAAACGCGCCCAGCGATGCGGTGGTGAATCCAATAGTTTTTCTGGATATTTCCATTGGCGGAAAGACGGTTGGTCGCATTAAAATTGAACTATTCGCGGACAGGACTCCGCGTACTGCCGAGAATTTCCGGCAGCTGTGTACTGGCGAACATCGACGTAACGGACTACCGGTGGGCTATAAAGGTGCCCCTTTCCATCGGGTCGTGCCGCAGTTTATGGTGCAGGGTGGAGATTTTGTGCGCGGCGATGGTCTTGGTGTCATGTCCATATATGGGGAGCACTTTGCCGATGAGACTATGGAAAGACACGGAGAGGCTGGCATGGTGGCAATGGCCAATTCGGGACCAGATACCAACGGGTGTCAGTTTTACATTACCTGTGCGCCATGCGAGTTTCTTGATGGAAAGCACGTTGTGTTTGGTCGAGTAATAGACGGCATGAATGTGGTCCGGTTAATTGAGCAAGTTCCTCTTGTGGCATCAAAACCCAAGCTCCCCGTCATTATTTCTGAATGCGGCGAAATGTAAACTGATCAAAATTTCTTGCAATCCAAAGGTGTATCGAGTGTATGCATGCATAGTCTTTGGAGTGCAAAGGTGTCTCGAGTGTATGTATAGTCTTTGGAATGCCAAGGTGGCTCGAGTGTATGTATAGTTTTTGGAACACAAGGGTTTATCCGAGTGTATAATTTCTTGGAATGTACAATTAAATATAATAGAATACCAAGCATTAGAATCCAAAAATGTGCAAAGCACCAAGATATTATCTAACACTGAACACTAAACACTAGAGTAGGGGGTTGAATCGGTTTTATTTGCCGCGAGCCTTAACAATGGCCGCGTTAATAGCATCTAGGATATGAACAGCTCTTTGACGAGCAACATATAAACAGTCGGTCTGTATCGTTTCCATATCAAGCGCCTCCCCACCCGTCTTTACCAACATGACAACCTCACCATTCCTATTAATGGCCATACTCAGCCGTCCTCCCCCGCACTGTTCCTCCATCCACACGGGATCAACCACTGGGACGACTTTGCTTTGCTGCTTTGTCGCATGGTCAGTCTCCTCCTCAGCCGGATCTAGCACTGCAAATGACACTGCAATGGCAGGATTGTGTAGGGCGAGCGGCACTGGATTCCGTTCAAATTCAGAATGAACAGTAACACCATCTTCAGTGACAGTCACTTCGGGACGACGGAAATCAACAAGCGAAGCTACAGCGGCTGCAACAGATGCATCCAGCAATGCACCGTCATGGTCAATGACACGAATATCCACTCGCACCGACCAAACTCTCTCTCCAGGCACCACACATAAACTTTCCGTATCCACCACCCTGCTGTTTTTCAGTACCCTCTCCAGCAGCCTCTGCAGCCTACCCTCCTCCTGCTCGTCACTCTCCAGCAGGGCTAGTGCAGTAAGGTCGACAAAATAGTTGATGGTCCCTTCGGCAGGACGGTCGACATAGGGACGAATGATGGTGGCCGTGGTGACGGCGAGGACCTTGGTCTGGCCAAGGTGCACTGTGACGTGACCACGTTGGGTGGGATGGAACAGAAAAGATGTATCGCGGAAAGAGTTGAGAGTGCGTTCGTCCAACCGGACCCCAGAACACAGTGCCTTAAGGATGAAAGAGCGTTCCAAGTTGGAAATCATCGGCTACTGGGGTACAGACAATTGGCATACCTATAAAGTAGCTGGAATGATTGATGTGGTTTGTCAAGACTGTGTGAGACTGTGAGGTTATGAGGCGACTTTGACAAATAATTAGTGATACGCACCGTGTAAAATGATCTAAACATCAGAATTCTGACGCGCTTATCCACTGACTGATAAGACTTGCAATATCTACCAACTGAAAAGACGTGCAATATCCACCAATTAATAGTAACGTTACTCACTCTAGTGTTTATTGTAATCGGCAAAGGTGACAGATTTAATGACTGAATTGGGAAGAGCATAGAGCTGCAGCATTTGGAATTCAATCTCATGCAAATCTTTTGCGGGGAGAATGAAAGAGTGCAAAGGCCCACCAAACATGTCTTCAGAGACTTCAAGCAACTCGCTCATAGTTCCCACTATAATTTTTTGCGATTCGCTGCCAATGCGCATCATTCCAACACCCAAGGTGGAGGGTGTACACACACTCAGTCCATTACGCTCCTCACTCTCCAGCAGCTGTGCCACAGCCTGACGCACTGTCATGAATCTCGGGGGTTCGTATATCAAACGACCCTTTAGAAGATTCTCTTCGCTCTGCTCCTTTACCTTAATGTCCAGCAGACACAGAGTATGCATCCCGGCCTTGAAATTGGCAGCAATCTTGTGGTAGGGCGAGTCGGGACGCCAGTTGTCCGTAAAAAAGGGGACGGTGATGATGGGGCCGTAAGAGTAGAGCTGCAGACCACAGGATCCCACGGCATTGATGATGGATGCGTTATGGACGACACGCACGGGGATTGAACGCTGGACGGCGCGCATGTACAGGTCGGTGTGAGTGGTGGCTCCAAAGGGGTCTCCAACTACCAGAAACGCAACATTCTCCGTGTCAGCATCCTGAAGGATAGGGTCGGCAGCTGACTCGACCATTTCCCTGTCCGCCACCGTCACTGCGACTCCGTAGTAAGCCTCCAAGTTGCCTTTGTCAACTCCCAGGATGCTGGTGTAGGCATCTAGGAAGACACGTTTGCACGATTTGATGGCCTCAAGGCCTTTGACAGTAATGTCTCGCTCATCGCCCAACCCAAGACCAATCAGGAAAAGCATCTACCCCTGTAGCCACAATGGTAGCTGCTTGGTGTCTTTCTCATGCTCTTAGCCAAAGTCTACGGAGATGCGCCTAAAGAGCGACACGCACATGAGCAACATTAGTCGTCGTGGCAAGGTGAAGAGCAGTCTGGTATGTTGTGGACCGACGCAATGTTTATGGTGTAGAAGAAGGACGCATCGTCGACTTATCCGGCTGGCCCTATTCTGCTGGGATTCCTAATTTTTGTGGTTATCGGCTCAGGTAAAATGGCTTTATGGTGCTCACAAGTTAGCAATTTTCCAGCTGTTCCGTGCCCAGCTCTTCTGGTAGTTACACTTAATTTTACTTAAATATGGATTCCAATTGTTATGGATTCTTGTCTTTGCAGTTCCTCTCGGCAAACCTGCTTCGTTTTATTACATGGCGATTAGAGGAAGAGACGAGAAAACGACTTTTCCATATCGGGGAAGAGTAGGTCAATTTTAGCTTGGGCATAGTCGGCACGCTGCGAAATGTAGGGGTAGATAAGCTTGACATCCAGTCTGCCTAGATGGCCCTCCTGCATAACTGATCGCAGATTCTCTGGCCGGACCACAAACAGATGGCCAAGCTCCCATAGCATATCAAAACGGTCTCGGAGGATGTTTGCAGCAGGCGCCATTTCATCCACCAACGCCCGATATTTCTTCAAATCACTACACAATAGTCGCACGATGGCAAATGTACTTTTGCAGAATCATGGCCCCAGTGTCGCTTATTGAATAATTTTTTAGGTGGTTCAGCAGCAAATGGTGCAGTCCGCCCCCAAGCTCAGCCAGAAAGGCAGTGGCATTTGCAGGGTCCAACCTTTCAATGACAGTCTTTGCCACCTGGGCGATAAACTGGCAGGTCAAGTCGCACGCCTAAAATTACAAGGACACCTTGCCCAATCCTACCTGGCTGGGTCCCATCAGCGCCTCAAGATCGTCTGGGTGGGGCTTGAAATCACTCTTGCGCTGTTTGGCCAATAACTGATCCTCAATCCATTTCAACGAACTTTCCAATTCCTTCCTTAGTAATCGATCAATCTTTTCCGTGATCCGACCAGCAGCATCAGTCTTGTTCTGGACCATGTTTCGATAGGAGATGGAAGACGCCGTGACAATTAAAGGCAAAAAGTGTTTGTGACAGTATAGCAAAATGATGCTTAGAATGCGACATGATGCTTGAATGACCTCAAATGAGCGCGGATGAAGACCCAGCGAAGCGTCCACACTCTCCAGAGAACAATCCAAACTCGCCTCAATATAACGTTCCAGTAGGTTAGTCAACAACACTTTCATCGACTGTTCCAAGGCAGGGCCACGGCGATCTGTGGGAAGAAGAATAAAGAGACGGGCTGCAAGTTCGGCATGGATGGCCAAACAGTGGTTGACAACCTCCTCGCTCGGGATTCCATTCTCTCCCTCTCCCTTCCTGATCAGCGGCTGTCCGTCTGAAAAGAGGATCAGCACTTCTCCAGTAGTCGTAGATGCACGAGGCGATCCAGGAGCCGACTCTTTGCCGCGCGAAAACACTGACGAGATTACATTCCTGGATGCACTCCGTCTGAGCTGCAGATAGGACAAAAGTGGAGTGTTAGCCAACGAATATAGCTCTTGAGAGACGCGCTGCTCCAATTCCAAATAGCCTCCAGTCTTTACATGGGAAGAGAACAAGTCTTCCATCAATCCTGAGAGCTGGGAATTTACCATTGAAATGGTTCCTTCCACTCCAACCTCTGCAATTTCGCTCGAATGTGCAGCTGTTTCTTTGATGTGACGCGCATAACTTGCGCCCAGTCTTTTGATTAGCGTCAGGGTTGCCTTGTAACTGGCAAACAATGTTCGCAGATACGCTAGTTCACTGTGACTTTTGGCCTGCTTCAATACTTCATCAATGTGGACTTGCACCGGTTCTCTGAAAATTCTTTGCATTAGATAATTCATCACTGCCAATGGCTCCTCAAAGACGGCCTCCAGATATTGCCAGTCTGCCTCTGCAGTCTGCGCAATTTGCTCAAACAGCGACATGAGAGCTTCGTCCGGCTCTGGCAGCTTGCCTAGATCAAGGAAAGTGACCATTCTGGACGGGTGATATTGGCTGCGGATGGACTCTGTTTGGACTGGCTCCACAAAGAATGCATGTTGTGCAACAAAAGACTGGACACAGGATTGTCCTCCGTTGTATTTCATCAGTAGAGAAGCTGCTAGACGCATCTGCGCCATATCATTCTCTTCAAACGCATTGTGGAACTCTTCTAGTAAATTCTCTTCGTACTTTACCACCAGATCACCAATAAGTCTCGTGGCCTCTTCAGCTCCCTCAATGTTAGCCTCCTGTATCGACCTATATCGTTAGGGGGGCTTCAAAAAGTACTTGAGACGTCGCATAATTTTGGAGCCATGTAAACGGGTTTCCGATGATGCCGAGTCCAGGATCGCATTCAATCGACTGGCTCCCTTCCCGGCCGCCATATCCGAGACTATTAAGAACAGCTCCTTTGCATCCATACTCCTCCGCCTAAGTCGGTACAAAGACTCGATCAGTTTTCCACTCCGAGAGGCGACGCTCTGGCTATGTTCAAACGTCTCTTCCAATCGCTTGAAGGAAGAGAACAAGCCGACGAGTGACTCGCCCATGGCCTGCACTTTGACATGCAATTCTCCAGTCTCGTCCGCTATGGAGTCATCGAGGCGCACAACGCGCGTTTCAAGGGTGTCCTGAAGACTGCGGTTCTCAATGAGCGACTCTTCAAATGCATTGATATACGGAATCAATGTCTGGGTTTCTGCATTGCCCAGACTGACTACCTGAGTCTTTTCGGCTGTCTGAGCAACTTGTTCAATAAATTCCCGCACTTTTGCGTCGCTTCCCTACAACATGGAGCTACAATCGTGATTCAACATGTATACAGGTGTGGGATTTCCCGCATTCAACATTTAAGAATATTTTATTTGTGGCATTGAAAGCGCGAACATTGTTATTGGTCCAAAGTTTGTGCATGCCATTACAAAGGACGCTGGATAGGGCTGTCAAGTAGTGTGCTGATGAGCGAATTAGTTTTATTAAAGTACATGGTGCCTTTATAGGTTTTCACCCTCAGCATACCGGATTATGGGATCGCCCTTTCTGTTCAGTCAATCAGTCTCATTGTAATGAGGTTAGGGCTTACGAAATGGTGATGAAAAGTTCTCTCCCTGTCTGAACAATTAGCCTTGACAAAGTATGTGGTGGCATCCCTATCATGAAACAGAGCCACTCAAATACTCGATAGCGCTCACCACAGATAGTACGCAAGCATCTAGCGATACCAAGACACCTTTATTCACTCCAATAGCTTCTGAAGCTCTCCGCTGCGGTACAGCACCTTGGTGTCGTCCAGACCACCAATGTGACGACCATTGATAAAGATATTGGGCACGGTGCGCGTGCGGGTAGTCTCCGTCAAGTATGCCTGGATTTCCGGCCCATCCGCTACGGTTAAAGAATGTTTGTCATAGGGTACGTATCTCATCGAGCTCGAGAGCAACAAAGGCCTGTCCCAGGTCATCAAATAGATTTTTTGCTTTGACGCAGTATAGACAAGTCGACTTTGAAAATATCACCACCTTTCCCGAGGCAATGGTCTTCTGAACAATCTCGCTAATTGCCATCACAAACAATTAATTTATTTTTAAGATCTGAAAAAAGTGAGCCTGCCAGGCAGTCACAGCTCGTCCTCTTGCTTCCCCAACATCCCCACCAGAACGTTTTTCTGTTGGAGATCCCTGGTCTTGTCCAGTCCACCCACATGTTCGCCTAACATTAGATGGTGCTACTGCAGTACCGTTAATAAAGACATTGGGGACTGTCCGTTGATTGGTAAACTCTAATAAGTAATCCTGAATTTTCGTCCCATCATCTATAATCTTAGCCTTAAAAGTCATATACCACGTGTGTCCAACTCAATGGCGTGATAGGTTTGTCCCATCTGCTCGAAAATCTTCTTGACCCCCATGCAATATGGGCAATAAGACTTTGAGAATATGACGACCTTTGCCGAGTTGATTGTCTGCTTTACCAAGGCACTAGGAGCAAGGACATTTGCACTAGCAGCACCCGCTGAGGGCTTGTGCTGTTTGCTGTGCACTAAAACGACCAGTGCCGTGATGATGAAGACGATGGCGGCAAAGGTGAGATTGTTTCGGGAAGTGTTCATGGCGTCGTAATTAACGGCTGAGGGCGGGCTTGTTGTCCTTAATTTACCAGATTTGTACCTAACTTTACATTTTTGAATACCGAAGAAAATTTGTACATGTGCTTTAGTTGAGCGCCACTGCACGGATAAATAATTTTCGTTTACCTGACCAGCAAAGCATAGTCGAAGGGTTGTGAATTAGCAGCTGGGTGGTATGTGATGAGCCAAACATGAAAAAAGAGCCAGAGGCGATAAAGGGAGCGATGAACACTCCAATGTGTCCGTATTTTAGAATATGGGCACTATGCGGATGATAAGCTGGTAATAAACAGTTTTGTCGCTCGCAAACAAATTACATTGATACCATCGTCATACTCATACCCTCACCCCACAACACAAAGACGATTAATTGAGAGATAACTTATCTCTGTCCATAACTCTACCCTTTCACATGACACCGCCGGCCAAATTGTCATGTTGGCAAAAAAATGATATGAAAAGATGTTTATAACTTTACTGCCAACACTGAGGGCATGCAACCTATAACGCCTACAACGCCTATAACCCTAACTCCTATAACTCCCACCATACCCAGTCCAAGTCTAGGCATTTTTCGGCGCTTTCTGACAGCATTGTCTAATTATTCGCCGACCCCACACCGGGTCGTCTTTACTAGCGCCTTTATCTGGCACTCTCTCGCTGTTAGATACTTTGTCATGACGCCCTTTAGCACGTTGCGCGCCGTCACTCACATCCGGCCCATTACCTTTACTTCGGCAGAGATACTGCAGTATCTGGGGGGCCTCAACATTGGCTACGCAATACTGGCACTTCAGGGATTGCTCCTACCCGCAACAGACGTGGATGGTAGGAAGCGCAGTGCCTTGGTCTTGGCTGCAGTATCGGAAGCTTTGCATCCTTAACATTATAGGCAAGCCTGAGCCAGGTCTGGTTTACTGTCAAGTTTTGGAGGAATGCGAGATGGTCACTGGCTGGCATGGTGCCCATCTTTGTAGGCGATGCATTGGTCACCCTGCTCACTCTTGCTTACTACTTGCAGCAAGAGAATCGCCCACATCGAGACTAATAAAATGCACTGTATTAAGCGAATCACGCCAAGGGTCTTTATTTACGCGATTGACCAATCATTGCACATTGGCGAATGAGGAAGGTGGTGTTCGTTGTTCTGGTGCTTCCTCTGATTTGGGGAAGCGTCGATGAAGGAGGACTAATGTCACCAGTCAAGTCATATGTGCTATCGGCCATCTCCTCTAACGCAGACGAGATGGAATACTACATGATAGAATTGCTACGGCCGCGCTATCCACCATTCACACCCTTTGATCTACTTAACAATCGCAATCATAAACTTGAGAAGCTTGCGGGTGACCAAGTCTACGAGTATACCAAGTCAGCCCTAGACTTTATTATCAACAATTCTCTGGATTCTTCCATGGCATTTCTTGTCTCAACGCTCCCGCTGCCGGGACCAATTAACACAGGCTTGCTCATGTCCTTTCAATTGTTCGGCGCCGCTCCACTTCGTGCGATTGTCAAGTCGGCAGCATTGCGGACAGTCTATCCACAACTGGGCGCCTATCTTCTAAGGTGGTCCGCTGACTTTAGCGTTGACATGTGTGTCGAAGTAATGAATAACTTTAAGGATCCGTTTCTAAAGTTCAAAAGTGGACACTTGAGAGCGCTTGTGGTGGGGGTGACGCAGGAATGTACTCCCCCTGAAGTGCTTCTAAATTTCCTCCAGCTCTACACAAAAGCCTTGCCATCAGATGTCATAGAAGAATTGTTCGTCAAGATGGCCACATTCAAAAGATTTGACCGATTTCTCGGGTATTTTAGGGCACTCCTAGATGTCTATTATGCGCAAATGCGCAAATTGCAGCCAGAGTTTAACGAGGCAAAGCCCTACAAGATTCTTTTTTGGAATTTGCGAAATCTCCACAACGTGTTCAATGATGCAAATAAATACGCTGCACTGCCTAGCGAGATAAAGAGAGTGCAGCGAGATGCCAATCTGTCATTGCGGCAGAACATGCGTGTCGTCGACTGGTTTCTTGGCGGCTCCAAGTATTTTTCAACGGTGCTCTCAGGAGAAAATTTAGAATCAGCAAAGTGGCTATGTTCCAGTTTGCTGAAGCGCAGAAACGGCTGGAAGGAGCTTGTGGAGTCTGATGCGTATAATATTGCATGGATGGCACAGGATCTGGATATGCTCTCAGGAGCGGGCACTGACTTTGAATTAGTCATCCGACACGGTACACCGGCAATGCTAGCCACAATATTGTCTTTCAATGAAATTGACAATGCGCCACAACTGGCGGATGCTGTGGGTATCTCGCGATTCCCTGAACTGACACCAATGCAGCGGGAGAGTACAGTTCGTATCAAAAAGGGAATTGTCCGTTTACTACCCGAGATGCGCCGTGCCATGAATGAGCTTTATGGCTTTCCCTGCGGTGGATTTGGCGAACCCAAGCGCAGTATTGTCGTAAATGTCGATTGGGTGACCAACGAATTTCCCCACCATGAGGACGTGTACGAGTTAATTTATGCGTTTCTTGAAGTTGCCCTTTTAATCCCGAGGTCTGTCGTCAAGTCAGTAGAACTGCTCCCAAAGATGCTAACCTTTACGGACTGGATCAACGCATCACTCCTGCAGCATTGCACTAAGAGCGACTTGAGACCCACTGTAGAGTTTATTCCCAAACAAACCTTGCCTCTCCCTAAATGGTACCTTAGGAATTACGACCGCTCCAACTTTATAAACCGAATAGAACTATAATAAATCTGGCCAATGAGAGTGACTGTTTATCCCTTGCGGCCATGATGGTGAAGCACCTGACTCTTCTCTGGTTGCTGTTATGGCAGGGAGCATTTGCAGCCGATTCATCATATTTTGATAGAGTATGGCAAGCCGGAACATATGTATGGAACGTGGTGGATTATCCGGCCACTGCTGCAAATCTTGTCTTGGAACAGGTCACGGAGCTGGCCGTGCACAAGTCTCGAATTGCCCAGGCACGCTATTTTCTCGGCGAAACCTTTTCTGATTGTCTTGATAGCCATATAATGAACGAAAGACGCGAGGAGACATGGGTGCCGCACGTGGCCACCGTAGTGGACGCAATCCCGGGCGGAGCAGCCCTGACGAATCAGGTCGCAGATTCGTACCAAAAGAATGCAAGGATCCCAGTGCTGAGTATGCTCACAAGCTGGGGGGTACCTTCGCCTCTGAATGACATTTTGGTGATGATGCTCACCAATGAAAAGTTCTTATCGTGCACTCGCTATTTTGGAACTGCGCTTGCTTACTATGTCTTTCCTCCTGGAATGGTTGCCGCTCTAACCATCAAAGTCCTCACTTATAACCCGACAGCGACAAAGGAGGTCCTGGTTGAAATGTTTCAGGCCCTTGTAAGACATCATCGAGGAAGTCTTTGTGTGGCAGCCTCGGAACTGATAGATTTGCAAATTCCACCATTTGTCCTGGAGGAGTTTGTGATACGGACGAGACGAGAGTTGCAAAAATGCGACTGGCCACAAAGGGCCCTAAAGTTGATGATTGAAAAGATTCCAATGCCCAAATTCATGGAGTACTATGAACTCTTGATCAAGTACTTTCCCGAGTACCTCTATGGACAGGGAAGCATTATAAAATCTGGGATCGGATGGGTATTTTCCAAGCCCACAGATATTGTTCTGCAACTGGCCGAGGTGGTTGGAATATTCCACCACGCTGACCCTCGCCTATCTATGACCAACTTTATCCAAACCTTGGCGGCGGATCCCAACTATCCCGTTAATGATGGTACTTATCTGATCCTCAATTATTACCTGGCCCATCTCGGGGTAATTGACAAGTTGCAAAAGGGCGAAACAGGAATTGCCAAGTTTGAGGAGCGGTGTCGTTTCCTTGTAGATATTTTGCTTCCAACCGATGCGGCCATTGAGAATATTGTCAAAGAGGGATTATACGGACTAACCGCCCTTGTAGCACGCTTCCCCCCGACAGGTAGCGCACATTCTAAACTCCAAGGCATACATTTGGTGTCATTTGCCATCAAACATGGCACCGAGTTGTCCATGCTGGCTGCCCTCCAGCACGCACACATTCCCGCTACAAAGCCCTTGCACAAATTAGAGCCCAAAATCGACAACCGAGACGGTGCATCGCGTACAAAAAACCTAGTTTTTAACGCCTTTATGACATTCCGTCACACCAAGCCGCAGATTAAGCTGCTCTGTCGAGATGACCTCTACCCAAAAGTTGGTGGCTTTAGCCATGTCGTAAATCACCCCGTCAACTTGTCATTTCTTCCATCTAAGCTGCAAGGCAATGAAATTCGCATGCTAGCCTTGGTAATAGCTAATATGCTATTTGAAGTACCGATACACATGGCAGTTGAGGAAAAAAAGGCCGAATCTTCAGTGCTAGCAACAGTCAACAAGATGGTGAAAAGACAATGTGGCCATATCAATGATCCGTACTATTTAGCAACAGTCGGCAGCGCACAATATGCAAAGCGAGAGGCCAAACCATTGAAATCGATGAAGAAAGAGTACAAGAACAAGTCGAGCATTATTAATTTTTTTCCATAATGTCTATAATTTATAAAGATTGTTTACCAAGATTACTGTGATTGGCCGCACGATCATGAAGTGCTGGATAGCATTCTGCAGTCTCTTCCTTGGCTTAAATGCCATAGCAGTCTTTCAGATAGTGTCGTTGGGATACACCATAGGCAAGAATCTCGTGAATATGGGAGTTCAGGTAGAATATAATCTCGCCCAGGACCAAATGGCTGCTGGGATGTTTGCTCTCGGCAAGGCCAAGACGATCGGAGGCATGGTGGCACCCATTTTCCATGGCCACGTTATGTCTGCGGGTGTGACTCTCTCCTCGGCCATTATGAGGGGGATTAAGAAGGTAAGGATGAATTGGGAGCGAAAGAGACAACTCGATCGAGCAAAGGAGATGGTAACAAATGGACAAACAATGAATCTTTTGTATTGGATCAAACAACAAGAACAATCATTGAAAGAGCACCAGATGGATGTGATCATATTGCTGTCAACCATTCTCGAAAAGGAACGCTATGAGATGCTCAATCTCGTCATTAGCCAACTCGCCAGGTACTTGAAAATGAACAAATCCATTCGACAGTTATTCGCAGCACAACTGATACGATCTGACTTACCAGTCACTTATGTGAGGGATGCTGTGGGAGAGGATCCTTCCGTAATGGGACCGGAATGGTGGGCTCATGAGTTTATGAGCAAGGTAGTTGCGTTTCCCCGGGATGAATTTCAGGCCTACTTGAAAGTCTTCCTGAATGCCTTTCCTACCACAGAGCACAATCACGTGTTGGAACTTATGGAGGTTCCCAGGCCCAACAAATCGCAGCCGACGCATATTCGGCAACAGCTCATTTTCCTAGAGAACCTAGTCATTTACTACATCCTCAGGGATCCAGAGCGAACCCATGGATTGAGGAGCAAGTTCAAAGTAAAACGGACCAAGGAGGCACTTGGAAGTTTAGAATTTTATCTTGATGAATTCATGGCAAAGTTGGCATATGATGACCGCAGCATGGAAGTAAGAACCATTGTTAGATGGGTACAGGACATTTCAGCAGGCCAATTAGACCTGATCCTCAAAAAAGATTATTACCGGGTCATGAGAGTCTTGCGGGCGGATGGAAATGCCTACTCGGGGCAAGAACTGATACGAGGGGCTGCAGAGCAATGTTCGCCCAAAATATACTCCATCCTTCAGTCAGATCGCTATAAGCTCAATGAAGAAACTTGTCGTGCCGTGCGCTTTGTGCAGCATTCAATTCAAGCCTTGGGAAAGACCAAAGTCGATCATCGCTGTGCAGACATTGTCATCACTACCGATTCCATACGCGTCGACAACCTGAAGCCCCAAAGCGAGGCAGATGTCGTCCTAGCTGCCAGCCTGGTTCTAGAGCGCATATTTTCAGTTGATCGTGACGACGTGTTGGTCGCCAATGTCGTTACTTCTATGCCAAATGCTACGGTCGATGCTGTCGTCAATGAGTCACTGAAGCGCCACTGCCAACGGAAACGAATGTGGCCTCAAGTGACCATGGAGAATGGATTATCCAGACCGAAACATCGTATACTGATGCTTGGACCAAGCCAGGCGGATATTCTCACCGATCGGGTAATGACAGGAGAAGAAACAAAAGCAAGCGCACTGGTCGAGGTGCTCGCCAAATACATTGACAATGACAACCGTGTCGACCTGACAGACCAAATGGATGCTGGCATGGATGGCAACATACTTACTCTAGATGACTGCAAGCATCTCCTTGGCTATGCAATGAAAAGAGGCCGGAAGCCAATTTTCGAGATTCTCATGGAGCGCACCGTTAAAGAGTTTCTTACCAAGGACGCCGATTCCATCCTGAAGCTGCTTGAGAATATCCGGAAGACGGCACCCGAATTCCGTAAACTGATAAGCAAATACAACCATCGAACTTTGGGACTTTTATAATTGAATAAAATCCATGTTAGCAATTCGTGTTAACAAAACACTGCTCGGGAGTAAGCTCCGTTGGGTGACCCCGAACACTATATAGTGTCGGGGCAGCTGCATAACTATGACTATGACGAGCGACGGTCCATGGACCAGATACTCCGTCTAAAGGGCGCATTTCTGCGAACGGGTCCGGAGACTTTCCCCAGAAGTTTCCATGAGAATGCAAACACGGGACCTCTGTAAGCAGCTTTCCCTCACAGCACCGACAAGGGTGCTCCCGGGCTTATCAAGGGCCCTCTCCGGGACCGAGAGAAGTTTGTGGGATTTATTTACAATTGAATTTAAAGTGCAAATGTTTGTCATTTTTGCAATCCAACGCTCCGAGTTTTGATTATTCAAAAAAAACTCAATACCAATGTCGCTTTGCTATTCTTGCAATCTAGACTCTCCGAGCTTTGATTCTCCAAAAAAGAGTTCAATGTCTTCCTTGGTGACCACTTTGTTTCCCTCTTCAAATGGCTTCAGAAAATCAAGCAGTTTATGGCGCAAATTCTCCACAGCTTTGATGCCATCAATGGCAACTTGTCTATTTACATGCTTCTCTAGTAACATTTGTCCCACCCTGTAAGATGGAAGGGTGGCCTCGTCATCTGGCTCAGGAACATGAATGTCGTCACTGGTGTACAAATAGTCCAATTTTGCCTTGGTAGTCATCTCCTTACAGGCCTCACACTGGCACAGATCCGCTTTCCATCCATCGGCGAGAAATATGGACTCTTGCTGAGTAGGTACCTTTACTGCAAAACAGCCTACATAGTTAGATGCATACATTTTAGTTTCACATTTAGGTTGCATTAGCTTAGCCTGCTTTGGGGATCTTTGACCATCTTCCTCCGTCTCTATATCAACATCTTTGTATTCGGATGCTCTAATGACATGCTTTGATTGACATAGTGCTTCCAAAAACGATTTTTCAACCACGCATCCTGCACAAATCATACTATCGAACGCCTCGACGGGTGGCGTCTTTCCAATGCAATCCTCATGATACCAATCCTCACAGACCAGGCATTGCAGCATGTCAGACTGCTCAACAGTGGCATCAAAAAAGACATTACAGGAGCAGAATCTTCCAAAGAAATTTTGGCCTGCCTTGCCATCATACTGATTCTCCTCATTCAGCTCGTCTTTTTTCTGCAATCCACATGCCGAGCTAAAGAGCGGATTGCCGCAGTCACAGCGAAAGTGGCGTCTAGCGGACAGTTCAATCAGCTCGCATTTCGGATGACAGACGACGCTACATGAATAACAAATTGCCGCCCTCGCTTCTCCATCCTTCACGCAAGTCCTACAAGCATACAGCGGCTGTCGAATGTATCCATGGCCAAAGGTGCATTCGTCAAATTTTCCTGGAAATGCTTCTGCAGCTTCCTTTTCGAGTTCTGCCTCTTCTTCAAGATACTCTTGCAACGTGATAATCTTTTCTGAAGACGCCTCGCCAACCATCTTATGCAAATAACTAAATTGATTTTAGTAGCTTAATTGGGTTTAGATGCCGGAGCGAGGACTGGCTCACTTGGAAGAATTTTTGGACACTATTGTCGCATTACCGCATGATGCCCAGCGGCTACTTACTCAACTTCGTGAGCAAGAGGCCCTGACGCAGCAACGCCACAAGACTCTTCATGACGCCGTCCGTACTGTTCTCAGCTACCGCGACAAAAAGAAAGCACCTCTTCGTACCGACCTCGAAGCCGTCCAGGAACTGCTCATTTCAGTTATTGCCGCAGCCGACGAGAAAGTATCTCTGGCACAGCACCTCCATCAGACGGTGAAGCACCATGTGAAGCATCTCGAAGACGAAATTTGTTGCTTTGAAGAGGAAGTGCGACTGGCGCGGACATATGGAGAATTGGATGAAGAGCCGGAGCCAGTGGAGGAGAAGAAGAGGCCAAAAAGGAGGTCACGGGAGGAGCCGCCAAGATTGGCAGAGAGTCCAGCAGATTTTGATAAAGTGCCCGCAGCGAAACGCACCCGTCCAGCACCAGTCGTGGAAGGAGGAGAGGCTGCTGTTGGAGCGAAATCACCAGGACCCAGGAAAGAGGCCTTTTCTGCCCAGGAACCCACCTATTGCTATTGCAATCAAGTTTCTTTTGGAGAGATGATCGGCTGCGATAATCCAGATTGCGACATTGAATGGTTCCACTATTCCTGTGTGGGGCTCTCTGCTCCACCACCTGGGAAATGGTTCTGTCCAGATTGTACCGCAAGAGAAGCAAAGAATACCATTGC
>MTSL01000053.1:0-11314 GCA_002794465.1 Paramicrosporidium saccamoebae | reverse complement strand
TATCGACAGTTCGGCATGACCGGGGTAGGAGAGAATGACCAAGTTGAAGAAAAAGGTATATGCCTCCAACTGTATCTCATCATCTCATAGGGACAAGAAGGTGTGGCAGTCGAATATGTTACACGAGCCCGTGCCATTAAGAAGCTGCAGCTTTCTCTCAGCGACTTTCGTCGTCTGTGCATCTTGAAGGGTATCTATCCCCGCGACCCCAAGCACAAGAACAAAATCGGCAGCACCGCAACCAACAAGAAAACTGTGTATCTCCTCAAGGATATCCAGTTTCTTTCCCACGAGCCGCTCCTGCAAAAGTTCCGTGAGCTAAAATCGTTCCACCGACGCATCCGCAAATATATGGGAAAGGGCGAGTGGGCCAAGATTAAGTCGTTGGAGAAGAACACGAAGCCGGTGATCAAGTTGGATCACTTGGTGAGAGAACGGTATCCGTCGTTTGTGGATGCTCTGAGGGATTTGGATGACCCACTTTCCATGTTGGCCCTGTTTGCCACTCTGCCCCGCACAAATGTGGACTCGCACCAAGCAGACACGTCGCTTAAATGCGCAAAGTTGCTGCGTGAATTCGAATCCTATGTTGTTGCCACTGACTCGCTCAAGAAGGCGTTCATTTCTATCAAGGGAATTTACTATCAGGCAGAAATCTTGGGACAGCAAGTCACTTGGGTTGTTCCTCACGAGTTTACCACCCCAGTTCCTGTTGATGTCGACTTTAAGGTGATGCTTACATTTTTGGAATTTTACATGACACTGATGCGTTTTGTCAACTATCGTCTTTTTACACGTCTCGGCTGGGAGTATCCTAGTCAGTTTATCGAAGAGGGCCAAGAGGTAGTCTTTTCGTCATCCTTCCCAGAAATCTCTCTCCCTGATGAAATCTTCCCCGACGGTGACCATCGGCTTTTGTCCGGAAAGAAGATTTTCGTGTCTCGTGAAGTGCCTCGCAAGGCCTTGTGCTTTGTACTGCAGTGTCTGGGCGCGACTGCGTCTTTTTCTCAGGAAGATGGAACCTGCCCCATCCAAGAAGACGATCCTTCTCTCACTCATCAAATCGTCGATCGTCCCTTTCTGAGCAAAATGTTTGTTGAACGCGAATATCTCCAACCACAATGGGTATTCGACTCTCTCAATACTGCATCTTTGGTGGACATGACTGACTACCGCCTTGGTGCCACCCTCCCCCCTCATCTGTCTCCCTTCACCTCTACTGAAGAAGATGATCTCACTGACGAATCTGAGGATGAAACAGCCGAAGCAGTCACTGCTGATGCACCGATTGTCACCAAGCCTGCAAAGAAGAAAAAGATGCAAAAAGTACAGAAAGAATTGGCCGTGTCCATGCTCAGTAAGAAGCGTCAGAAGCTATACCAGAAGATGCAGCATTCTCGCCAAAAGCGTTTGGACGAAAAGAATAATCTCAAGTCGAAGCGTGAAGCCGCGGCTACCAAAGTCGAGTCCCAGTAGAATAAAAATATCGTTGTTTATGAGCGAGTCTGCGGGGTTGAGAGTGGAGACTTTGTTCAAGTGTCTGCATATGATTGACGGTTTCAATTCATGTACCATAATTCTGATAGCTATCAGACAATCCAGATAACTATGCTCTCCCATAACCCAGATAACTATGCTATCTCATAATTTAGATAACTATGCTGTCCCATAATTCAGATAGCCATGCTCTCCCATAATTCAGATAACTATGCTATCCCGTAATTCAGATAACTATGCTACTCTATAATCTATACAACTATCCCGCATCTAGATAGCTATGCTATTTGTTCGTTTACCAACCCACTCTGTACTGATCTGTAGATATACTGCCCCACAGTAAAATCCCTATGGTTGAACCAAGCATGCAAATTTGCAGTTTAAAATTAATTCAAGTATAACTGCAGCGTTTTATCAAAGCTGTCGTGAGACGCAACTCCGCCTCTTTACGCTATTACCCGCAGAGTTCTCGCTTGAATCATCGAAATGGTCGCACCTGTAATTGAAGGCTCTGCTCGCCGCTGGTTCTACAAGCACATGACTATCGCCTTTGGCTTGGGCATCATCGGGGCCGAATGCTGGTCGCGCTTCTACGAACTTCCCCGAAAGGCGCACCGCGACGCTTACTACCGTTCTTTGGGCGTAGAGTGGACACGTATCATTGATTAATAATAAACGGACCGGAAAACCCGGGGTGCATGAGTATTGCGGTAACAAGACTAACAGAGGAGCGAAAACAATGGAGGAAGGACCATCCCTTTGTACGCTGTCTGGTGGTGGTATTCATGGTAGGGTTTTTACGCAAAACCAATGACAAACGCAGACGGGTCTATGAATATGCTTATCTGGGAATGTGGTATTCCGGGAAAGGCGAATGTACCTATTGGACGTGTCTCACCTTGTAGAGCATTTGGGAAGGGGGCGTCTATAAGCTGAGGGTCATGTTCAGTGACACTTATCCTAGCACGGCGCCCAAATGTACACATTATGATTCTCCATTAATTTGTAGGCCAATTCACCCCACCCATCCCCCACCCCAACATTTTCCCCTCGGGATACGTTTGTCTGTCGCTACTGGGTGATGGCTGGAAACCGGCCATTACGTTGAGACAGCTGCTCGTTGGCATTCAACAGCTCCTTGACGAAACCAACCTGAAGAGTCCCGCCAACCACGAAATGTACTGCATGTTTAGGTACAGGAGTGTTGTATATTAACCGGTTGCAGGGAAAACAGGAAAAAGTATGAGGAGCAAGTCAGGGCATTTGCTCTTCGTCACAAGCCACAGTAGACATTTATGGAACTAGCTGTAGAGTCAGTAAATAACATGACGTCATGATGATATTGTGGTTGATTTAAAGGTTATCACAGACGGCCCGTGTAAAGAGAGTTGTAGAGGCATTTCCACCCAAATCACGTGTCCTGGCAGTGCCATCGGCAATAGTCTTGAGTACGGCCTTCCTAATTGCGTCGGCATAGGAATCCAGTCCCATGTGACGCAGCATCATACAGGCGCTTAAGAGGAGCGCTGTAGGATTTGCCATATCCTTCCCGGCAATGTCTGGAGCAGTACCATGGACGCTCTCAAAGACTGCCCCCTCCTCGCCAATGTTCCCACTCGGCGTCAATCCGAGGCCTCCAATAAAGCCGGCACACAGATCGCTGACAATGTCTCCATACAAATTGGGCATGACCATGACAGTCTTGGCAAACAAGCTGGGATCCTGCACCATCTGCAAACAGGCTCTGTCCAGGGAAATGTCTGTTAGTTTGACCTCTGGATAGCGCATCGCCGCCGCCTTGACCGTATTTAGGAACAATCCATCGGACGCCTTCATAATTGTTGCCTTATGCACCACTGTCACGTTGGGCCGGCCCACTTTGACTGCATACCGAAAAGCAAAGTCGGCAATTCGTTCCGATGCCGTCTTTGTGATCAGCTTAATGCTTTGCATGACGCCGTCCATTACTTCATGTTCAATGCCGCTGTATTCGCCCTCAGTGTTTTCTCGGATCACCATCAGATCCACATTGTCATAGGCTGTCTTGAAGCCCTGCACACTTTGGCAGGGACGCACATTGGCATAAAGGTGGAGGGCCTTTCGGAGAGTGAGATTTAGAGAGACGTGTCCTTTGCCAACCGGCGTCTCGAGGGGTCCCTTCAAACCAATTTTATTGCGACGAATCACCTCAATGGCGTCGGGGGAAATTCCGATGCGGCCGTCAACAAGCTTGACGGGTGTCACATTCACCTCCTCCCACTCGATGGGCACTTTGGCGCATTCGAATATCCTCTGGACTGCGCGGGATATCTCGGGACCAATTCCGTCGCCCGGTATTAGTGAAACCTCGTGGATTAGAAATACGCAACGGTCGTACTCGGTGGACTTTGGTGGATGCAAACCGTCTAAATAGCATAACTAAACTCCGATTGATAAATCGATTATCCTTTAATCGCTGACTATTTTTATGAGAAGCATGGACGTCCCACCAACAAGGAATGCAGAGTATTGTATCCATGGAAGCCATCGAGATCCTCCTTCCCCATCGGTCTTGTGGGAGCTCTGCAAGAGTTCAGGTACGAGATCAGCCAGTGCAATGTACAGAAAGTTGCCAGCTGTCAGCGCTAGAATGGCGGGCTTGAGAGAGGCGGAAAATGGTCCCAGGTCTGGATCTGACTGGGCAAGTCCGCCATTCCCATAGAGTACAATCAGGAACAAGGCAACCACAATTCCCAGAAATGAACTCAGCGTTGTCAGAATATTACAAATTACAATTGTCATGGGAGAATATCCTGCTGCGAGCAAGATGGCAAAGTCACCTAGTTCGTGGGGGATTTCATGGAGGAACACGGCTGCTGCTGTCGACAATCCCACGGGAAAGGACGTTGCAAACGAGACGCCAATGGCTATCCCATCGACAAAGTTATGGATAAAGTCTGACGTTAGCACTAACAGTCCCACAGGCTTGGTGGTAACCTCCAAGGACCGTTCTACGTCAATTGTGGCAGGAGTGGCAGATTTCGTTTCGATCTGCGTTGTCAAGATATCTAGTTCCACCTCCTCCTCGCCCTCTACATCTCGAGTAGCGTCGCTAATCATGGAAAAATTTGACTGATTTCGAAACTCCATATGTCCATGGCCGTGTCCTTGATGGTAGTGCTGCAGTACACGCTCCCCCACGAAAAACACAAACACTCCCATCATCATCAGCGTGCAATTTCGCAAATAGTTTTCACGGAGGGCGAAAATCTCGGGGATGAGATGGAAAAAGACATCACCGAGGAGAGACCCGACGGCGAGAGAGACGAGACCTGTGAGGATGGTGGGCTGATGAGGAGATTTAAAGAGCAACGGACCAAGAACAAAGAATATGAAGAGAGGAACGGCAGAGGTGAGAGTGACGGCAGCCGCAGAGTAGAAAAGGACCGTCAGGCTCATTCCATGCAACGGCCAATCGCTAACCTAGTCATGCCATCTTTCCAAAACGAGAAGCATATCGAGGGCAGCCTGTTGAAAGAGCAAGAATTAGTTTCATTAAAGTGTACGATACCTTTGTGACGTAGAGGATTGATTATTTGGGTATTTGAGGGCGGTGAGGTGTGTATCCATACTATTCTAGGATTAGCAGTGAACAAACCCCCCCCCCCTTTCCCGCCTGACTTGATCTGTGGTATATCTCCCACTCCGTGACAGTATAACAACTTTTTATTCCTTGCTCTATATATATTCAAATAATTACAACCACTATGTTCCAAGCCATTCATGCATAACCACTTTGGCAATACATGGGCGATCATCTACATCCACAATTAATAATTTAGACATCAGGTCGTGGAGACTCCTGGAAAGGCTCTCTGGCAATGGAGGATATTGGCCAGTGGTGACTGTAGCCTGGAGTCTTGGAAGAAAATCGTCAGTAAAGGGAAGCTTCCCAGTGACCATTCCATACAAAACAATGCCCAGCGACCAGACATCGCCCTTTTTCCTGTACTCTCCCTGCGCCAGTTTTGGACTACGTGTCAAAAGATCAGGATTCAGTTCTTCGGGAGGAATATACCAGAGAGAGCCTTTACAGAATAGCTCGCCTTCACTTCGTCGACATCGGCCCTCCTGACAATGGATATCGAATTCGTCATCGTGTCTAGTGCACTCACTTAGTCCAAAGTCACACAGATAGGGACGAAGTTGGCTATCTAGCAAAATATTATCCAGTTTAATGTCCCGGTGAACAATCCCGTGGTCATTGTGCATGTGGGACACTGCTTGGCATATCTGTCGGAAAAGAATCTTGGCCTGGGCCTCGGAGAAGGGACCATGGGTGGTGATATATTCCAGCAAGGTCCCATTGTCTGCGACCGGAGATACCGCAATTCTCATTCCATCACTCCGAATACAGTCGAGCAAAGGTAGGATGTTATCGTGTCTTAATCTCCGCCACACAGCCAGCTCCTTGTCAAAGTCAGACAAACTCTCGCACTCAGTCTTGTCTGACTTAATAATCTTCATGGCGACTCGCTCATCTCCGGATCCATCATCGAATATGGCCTCCCTGCATTCCGAAAAGCTTCCCCGGCCGATAACCCTCCCAACTCGGTACTTGTCAATGATCGCGCCATCTTCGACATCCTGTTGTCCCCTCCAATCATCTGGCTGGGCAAACTGGGCGAGGAAGGAGGTGGCTGGTGATTGCGGCAGTGAAGCATATGACGACTTGCACAGGGGATTTGTCACTGAGACCGAGTGGGCCCTCACTTTGTGACTTGATCGCGGGGAAGACGAATATGAACAGCTCTGTAGGGAGGAGCTGGCTTTCATTGAAGGTTTGCTGTCCCGTTCAATGGGGAACAAGAACTCCTTGTCGTCCCCGGTAATAGACTCCGCTTCTGAAGCTGAAGACAGGCGCTCCCTCCTCTGTCGTCGATAAAAACTATTCCTCTCCCTATTTGGGCTTTCCTGTGGAACGCCGCGGGCCTCCCGCGAAGCGAAAACAAGTTCCGGACTGTCGTGTACACTACGTCGTGTGCCGACCACCGGGGGTTTATCGGGAAACTCTTCTGGCATAAGGTGGTCGTGTGACGTATCGGGGGCACGTCGTGCATCCATCAGAGGCCTCTGCAGATGAAACTGGGTGATTATTAGAGGCTACCCCACGGTTGGCTCGGAGTCCAATCAGGTGCTTATGTTATGCACCGGCTGGCCAATGGCAAGGCTGTAATTAGTCTTTCGAATGACCAACGTATCATGTGACTTATTTTTCTGATAACTAGACTAGAGTAAACTAATGACTTGATTGCTGGCATGATTACTGGCTTGATTAGTGATTTGGCTAGTGACTTGATTAGTGATTTGGCTAGTGACTTGATTAGCGATTTGACTACTAACTTGATGGGCGATCTGACTACAACTTGATGGGCAATTTGACTGCTAACTCGATGAAACGATGCTTTGACTAGTAGTTACATTAAACGATAATTCGACTATTTATTACATGGAGCGATAATTTTACTAGTGTTTCGATGACGCGACAATTCAACTAGTGATCCGATGAAGCGACAATTAGGCTAGTGACTCGATGAAGCGACAACTCGATTGGATGTTTCTTCAGAAACGCAGATGACAGCTGACAGTGCTGCGTGAGGGAAGCAATGTCGGGGGAAAGCAGGGAAAGGGTATTTACTGCTGCTTCCATGCAGAGCAAGACCAGTGATTCAGTAAATACAATCTTAAGGCCATCTTCAAAGGGAATCTTATGTCTCCTATAGAGACCTGTGAATATTCGATATCTGATGAAATTGATTGTCCTGGCGAATTGTCGTCGGAGATCCGGACTTGAGTAAACATGATCCGTAGCCAACGTATTGGTCATTTCGCCCAAGTCTTCATGAATATCTTGCAAGTCATCCACCATCTGCAGGGAAAGGCCGAGGCGAAGTAGAACTTGAATATTGTGCATATCAATAGAGTCGACAATCATCATGTGTAAAAGACAAAGAGTGAACCCGCCCTTGCAAGTGGTGGAAAATAGTAAGTCTTTTGGGACCTTCTTCAGCTCCAGATCTATCAGCGAGTACAGCAAACTGATGGCCAATTGTCTATTAGAACTGGACAGCATAAAGCGCTGCATCACCTGCTCAACCAACTCGCCAACAAGCTTGGAGTTGGGGTGCGGCGATGACCAGTCGGATCCTGAAGGTTTGCTAAATGTGACTTTGGACTTTAGCTTGGCCGCAAAGTCCTGTCGATACAAATCATTGGTTTCAGTATCCAGGTAATCATCAACAAGTGGATAGAGCAGGGCACAGGCGAACAAGGAGGTATCATTAATGTTTTCAAAACGACCATATAGGGCAGCGAGAAATGTCGCAGTCCACAGCATCCTAATAGCCTTTATCCTCTCCTTAAGACTGCAACTAGGATACACTCTTGAAAGCCACCCCGAGAAGCGCTTCAAGGCGGACTCGAATTGCAGACAGAGACTCAGCCATTTCTGCGCATCAACCAGCCTCTGATTCGATCTTTTCAAAAAGACATGAGACCACCGGTTCAATGCCAACCACATGACGCCAACTCCCAAGTATCGAGCAGCCTTCCCTGTTAATCCCGGCTCATGGAAAACTCGCTCCATTCTTCCTATCCCCTTCTTGTGCATCACTTGTCTGGCCAGATTTCTCACCTGTTCAAGATCGTGATCATTGTGAAACTGATCGTTACTGCTGTATACAGGCTCTTTTGCTAGCGTATCCGATGTGGACATCCAATCCACCGCAGCCTTTCTGGCTTCCTCCAGAATCTCATTAAAGTCTTCTGTTGGTCGAGCAACCCTTCCCAATTCTTCAAATCTTTTGCTCAAGTTGTCCGTAGAATAGTTGGCCCCTTTCGTTTCGTTTATCATCCCCCATCTGAGCCTATTCACTCAACTTAACCAGTCTCCAACCAATCACACTTCCATGAAAAAACAAAAGAATTGTTGTTTTCCTCATAATTAACGCGGCGCATGGTCCCAAGCCGAATGTCATTGAAAGAGGTTAAACGCACGGCAGCCGTCGCCTGGAGCCCGCCACAAATTACCTCGCCATTGCTTGCCACTGGCACATTGGCGGGCGCTCTCGACGCTTCCTTCAGCACACTGGCCGAGTTGGAAATCCATGAACTGAATTTGGATGATAAAAGCACGGGAGAGGTGGTACAGCGGACGACCCTCTCAGCGCCATCGCGGTTCAATCGGTTGGCATGGAGTGCACATAATAGCACCTCAACAGATGGAGTAATTATTGGTGGATGTGAGGATGGAACATTGTCATTTTGGAATGTCGCTGACCTGCTCAAGACGCCCAACAACGAAAGTGCATTGATTGCCCGTTGTGAGGCGCACCATGGAGCAGTCCGTGGTCTTCAAGTCAATCCATTCCAACCTTTTCTGGTAGCTTCTGGTGCGACAGACTCTGAAGTAGGGATATCACAAAGTGTCACTAATTACTAGATTTGGCTTTGGGATTTGAATAATCTCAGCCAGCCATATTCTCCTTCGGCCACGAAGAGCTCAAAACTTGAGGATATTACTGATTTGGCCTGGAATAGAATAGTCCCACATATTTTGGCTACGGCATCCAATTCTGGATTCACCTCGGTGTGGGACTTGAAGAGTCGCAAGGAGGTGCTTCAGCTGTCAGCTCCCGGACAACGGTTTGGCATGTCTGCCATTGCATGGAATCCCGAAAATGCAACCCAGATTCTGGTTGCATCTGATGACGATCAGAACCCCATTATCATGTCGTGGGATCTCCGCAATGCCCGTGCTCCCGAAAAGGTAATTTGTTGTGTGGAATTCACAATGTAGACCCTGACTGGACATACCAAGGGAATTTTGTCCATGGCATGGTGTCCCAAGGATGCCGAATTATTATTGAGCTGTGGAAAAGACAACAAGTCTATTTGTTGGAATCCCAAGTCTGGCACTGTGATTGCCGAGCTGACTCACAGCGACAATTGGCTCTTTGATGTTCAGTGGTGTCCTCGCAACCCCGATCTTTTCTCCACTGCATCGTTCTCAGGCATGGTTGAGGTCAATTCGTTCCAGCAACTCATGTCCGGTGGAGGACGGCCTGCCCCACAATCCTCAAATGCTGAGGATTTCTTTGCCATGGCCTCCTCAGGAATGGCCCAAAGAGCACCCGCACCTACTCATGTGCAAATCCCAAAATGGCTCCGTCGTCCCATTGGTATTTCATTTGCGTTTGGAGGGCGTCTTGTCTCTTTTTCGTCGCTCCGGGGAGATGCTTCGGGACGCATTGTCACCATTGTGAATGTGGGGACGAATGAGAAGCTTGTCAGTGAATCAGCCAAACTCGATGCTGCACTAAGCAATCAGATGCTGGTCGAGTACTGCGCTGAAAAGATTCCTTCTGCAATCCCCAATCTTCATGTGTCTGATAGCGAGGCGGTTTTCTGGAACGTCGCTAAGGTCATGTTCGAGTCGAATCCCCAAGAAAAGCTTATGAATTTGCTGGGATTCGATCAGCAACAGCTTGCCGAGAAGTTGCGTGTGCTTACACTGGCAGAAGAATCGGCCCACAAGCCCGCTCCTGTGCACACATCAACCACTGACTCCTCCCCGCCGGCCTTTAATGCGCCTGATGATGGCGGCAAGTTTGATGATTTTTTCGGTACAGCTGGTAGTCCCGAAAGCGGCGATCAGTTTGATTTCCAATCGCTTGTTCAGAACGCTGAAGAGGCACCCGCAGAAGAGACGGCGATCCACTCTTCTTCTGGGGAGGGATTGAAAAGACGCAGTACGTTCCAAGGAGTTCCGTTTGCACTGTTTGGGCCCGAATGCAGCGAGATTGACCGGACCATCACCCGTGCTATCATCTTGGGCAATTTTGAGGCAGCCGTTGATCTTTGTGTCAAGGCCGACCGTCTCTCTGATGCTCTTTTGGTGGCGATTTGTGGAGGGGATGCTTTGGTTGCCAAGACGCAGCAGATATACTTCCAAAAGGCCCGTTTCCCGTATCTCCGTCTCGTTTCTGGAATTGTCAAAAAGGACTTGAGTGATGTTGTGCAGCACGCCTTGGTGGACAATTGGGAAGAAATCATGGCTCTCATTTGCTCATATGCCAAAGGAGCTACCTTTACCCAACTCTGCAGCATCCTAGGGGGTCGGTTGGAGGCTGCCATAGCAACTAATCCTCAATTCATCACTCCTGCCCTAATCTGCCACATGGCAGCGGGCGATGCTGCCAGAGCCATTTCCCTTGTATTCTCCGGGACCATCCGAAACGCTCCTGAGCGGAATTCAATGGAATACGGTCTGTGGCTTGAATCATTGATCGAAAAGACGAGAATCCTGGAACAAGTGTCTGGATATTTGGCACCACAAGAGGCTACCCCAATCCAGGAGAGCATTCCGGAGATTTCTGATAAATTTATCGAATATGCATATGTTATGGCCAACAATGGCTTGTTGGATGTGGCCGTAAGGTACTTTAACTCGTTCAGCAATGCGCGCGAGTTGAACGGAGAATCGGATCTGGTGAGTGTATTCGGAGATCGTCTCTGTCAGGCTACACGGACAATGAATATTCCCATCAGACCAGTACCACAACTTTATCAAACTTTGGCCGTGGATGTGGCTCCGGAGAATCTCAAGACTGCAGAGCCCCAACAGACGTCGCTTCCCGGAAGACATCCCGGACATGTGCAAGGACAAGGATTTGGTGTTCCCCCAATTCAGAATTTCAATGTCCCTCCAACGCAGGGTTTCAATGCCCCGCCGACACAGAATTTCAATGCTCCTCCTACGCAAGGTTTCAATGTTCCA
>MTSL01000052.1:14710-26126 GCA_002794465.1 Paramicrosporidium saccamoebae | reverse complement strand
ATTTAGACGCGCAATCATCAACGATTACAGATTCTTGATGAGACTCGGCGTCCATGTCATTTTCGGGCTTTTGTATCTTTCCAATTTCTGCCAAAAAGTCGACAATCTCTTTCCATTTCCAGTCTTGCTCTGCCCACCGGTATGTTGGATCATTCAAGAGGTGTGGGTTAGTTTTGTGAATATGTCTGATGACACCTACGCGACCCGTCTTTGCGGCTTTGATAATGGCCTCGGGAGATGGTTCCATAGCCGGGAATTTCTGTACCATCCAGCGCACGGCTGCCAATACGCCAAACTCGACATAACTGTCAAAAGCTACTTGATTAGGATATACGTTCTTCGATGCTAACCACTCGAGGACTGCAATTTGATCGTTCCTCGCTGCTTGATTCACACCGGAGATAGTGGGAGCCAGCTTTTTTATGTCATAGATCCATTCAATCATCTTCAAATGCCCCCTACCAGCAGCATCGTCAAGATCCTTGCCCGTTGGAAAAGACTCGGGATTGATTGACTGCGCCAATTTCAGCATCTCCAAATGGCCTCGCTTCACGGCACTACTCAATTGATGCGTTGTAAAAGGTGCTGCAGAGGCCTTGTCATGCAACCATTGCACACCGGCAATATTCCCGCTCTCACAGGCGGCTGCGTTGATTCGATGTAAACCACTCTTGCAACGTTGTAGGATTCTTGAATCTTTTTGGTATGCCCAGTTTAGAATACCCACATGTCCCTCGGAAGCAGCATTGACTATTACGTCACAGGGAATCTCCCGTCTCTGATCCTGTTCAAACATCCATTGCAGCACCGCTAGATGGCCACGTTTAGCTATTTCAGCCAAGACGTCATTTGGCAAAATTTTAATTCCGAGCTTGCTTGCCCCCCATTTAAAGGCTTCCAGATGTCCTGCTATGGCTGCATTTTTAACACTGTCACGAGTTGGAAGACTTTTCGGGTCGATTTTGCAGAAGAATTCAAGCTGCGCCAGCTTTCCCTTCTCCATGAAGGAATTCAGCATGATTTTCCCAGGTACGACTTGATACCCGATCTCGTACAGTAAATGCAAAATTCCCACATCCCGACAAGCATCTTCCATAGTGATATCATTAGTGTTTAGCGGGATATTCTTCTCTACTAAAAGACGCAGGATTTTAATGGAGCCGAAGGCCACCAAGTCCTGTACTTTGGTAAAAAACACGTTCAGATCCTCAACATAATACTCTGTTAGCTTGGCAGAATCATACTTGATGAACTTGACAATTGTTGCAGAGTCTTTGAGCATGGCTTCAAATATCTCGGGAAGGGAAAGTGCGAATGCCAAATCGTCCGCTTTGATAACCGCATCCGTTTGAAAAGTTGAGCTGCCGGACAGAATAGCCCAAGCATCATGCACATTGACGCCTTCTCCCAGTACTCTTCCAAGCTCAGCGTCCAGCTCCTTCAAGTCTAGTTGATTGCTGTGCTCACGCATGGCGACTAAACTTCCTCCCTCATTGCTCGTTTCACTGAAACTCTCTCCCAAGCTAGAACGCTTAGCCGCGTGTGCTCCTTGGCTCGCTAGAGCGAAAAAGAGGACACTTAACAATTTATTCATGACCCTGGCATTACTGATCGCATTTATGTATCACTGAAAGAGTACTGGGCCCGAGATTCCAGTAAAGGGTCTTTCTTTCAATGCAGCTCCGTACTCTTAGCAAGCCTGTGATTTATTTTCATTTGTGAGATAATATATCGCCAAGACTGTCCACTGACGATTCCGATCTAGGTCACTAGTAAGACACGTCGTGTCGTATCTCTTCATAGACATTGCTTTTTTATTTAGTTTAATATTGTATCTAATATCTACAAATTACAGCCCAGGGATAAAGGATCATTACGGTGGGATTCTCATATTAATATCTATGGGCCAGGAACTCTAATAAAGGGTCTTTACGTAAATCTCGCAACCATCACATTAATATCCATGCATCCCGGCTGTTCTATTAACATTTGCACAAATCACATAATGGGAGTGCAGGAAAGCGACATCCGGGGGTGGTCATGTCCGGGTCGACGCCCAGTGCGGCGCAGTCCGTATTTGACGAAATAGTAGCAACACACATTCTGCATCTAACGCCGGCACACCTCGGAAATCTCCTGGAAGGGGCCAAAAGTCATTTGGATCAGAGTCTCTTGAAATATTCGCCAAAGCTACAAGGTGTGCCGCTTTGCTATGGAAAGGTAGAACTTGCCAAATACATGCCTACACCGGGAGCTGTGCATCCCCCCGAAGACCTGGGGACACCTTCGGCAGCCATTCTTTTTGATAATCCATGCATCCATGTGCCGGTCAAGGTGTACTGGACCGTCTTCACGCCCAGACCAGGAGTGCGTCTGCTGGGTGTGGTGAACCAAATGAGCAGGGAACATGTTGGACTGCTCGTTGTAAACTATTTTACGGCAGTAATTTACGCCCATCAACTGGAGGCTGTGCTAAAGTGGAATGAGGAGGAACAGAGTTGGGAGAGTCGACGGACGGGAAAGTTGGTGGAAGATGGACAGGAAATTACCTTTGAGGTTTTGGAGCTGCTTCTGGAAGGGCCCGTTTTCACAATTGTTGGATCCTTGGACAAAATGCTCAAGGAACCTGTAATCCCCACCAAACAGGTAAAGTCTCCCGAAAACAAGAAACGCAAACTATAGACCATACGACTAGAGGCGAGTAATAAAGGTGCAACATTTTGTTACAAAGAAAAGCTATTAATTCTGTGACGCAGTGGAGAGCGCCCTGAGAAGCATCATAGGCGCTGGACGAAGTTGGCCGAACAGGCGCGCCCTGATCTGATGGAACACGTCTTCGCAATATGTCCGGGCGTGTTCCTCGAAACTGGTCGTTACCGACAAATTCCAATGCAGTTGATCCGACTAGAATATTAGACAAATGGAAAAAGATACAGCAGAGGACAGTGTATCAAACCACTGACCAAGTGACTTTAAGTTGTCTCGGATGGGCCGATTAGTCAAAGGATATTCGGAAGTGAATTCCAAATCTGTTTTGGGAATCTCTGTAACCTGTTGTTGCAACTGGTTCCATTCGTTCAGTTCCTGTTTCAGTCTATTTGCATGAATTGTGCATGAAGGACGAGAGTACCGTTCCGAGTAGCGCTGATAGAGCTGAATGCAATCGGCCAATTCTTGGTTCTTGGGACCCGACTTTGTCCCTGCACTGGCGGGCCGCTGGTACCAAGACGTGTTGATTTTGTTGTTGAAGAGGGCCTGAACTGTCTCCTCCACCATTCCCTGTACTTTTGGATTTTTCTGTCGCGCTCCTGCCCGCTGCACTGCCCACAACAACAACTGCCGCATTTTAATCGGACCGGGAAGGTCGGGCATCAGATGCTTGTGGTAATCACACGGCGCCACCGACGCTGGTAGCATTTTCTGGGACAGACTGACCGAAATGGAGGAGGGACGCGGCGGCGCTCGAGAGGCAATGGCGGCAAAACTTGACCTTCGACGTCGTCGCTCCTTTTCGACCTTTGTTGTTGTGCTGGCTGTCGACGAAGCGTCCTCTGTTTGCACTGGAACGTCAATCTCCACCACCTTTTTCACAGAAACCCGAGAAACTCTGCGGAATTTGAACCCGCAATCCTCTTCGACATCTGCGTCACTTATCCTCTAACCGTTCAAAGGACCATGGACTGTCCATTACCTTTAAAGGCGCCATTGTCTGTTGACGAGTTGCCGCAATGCCCGCCATAATATGTGAGCCGGGTGGAGGGAATGGGTCGAACACGCCCAGAAAGGACAGCCCCGATAAAAGCCCGCCAATACAATTGGCCACAAATCCTATAGTTTTATTAGAGAGCTTCAGTCTTGAACACTACTGCTGCTGATGGTTTTGCATCTTTAAAGCTTGGTGGAGATGCACGAGAAATGATATTAAAGTCTAAAAATCAAAGCACGAAATGAAGGTACATGAATAAATGGTCACTCCCATAAGTGTCGAAGCCAAAGCCGCATTAAGAACTGCCTTCCTTAGCCAAGGTTCCATTGAATATGTGGGATTTTGAGAGGGAGGTAGATGGTTAAGGAAATTGAACCTTGCAAGTGTAAACTTTATTTGCATTTTTGGGTAATTGTAATGTGGGGGCAATTGAGATGTGAGGATAGCCGAGATGTGTGGGGCAATTGAGATGTAAAGATAGCCGAAATGTGAAGATAGCCGAGATGTGAGGATAGTTGAGGTATTATGGAAATGACTCCACTATTACCACTCGAATGTTATCACTCGACAACTCACTCAACAACTCACTCAAATTAGTGACGAGTCGGCTATTCGACAGCTCCCTCTTCTTCTTCCTCCCCTTCCTCTTCATCGTCAAATAATCCAGTAAATCTCACTCTTGAACTCCTCTTCCTTTGATTGCGTCTACGTCCAGACAGTCTAGGAACCACATCACTTTCGCCCACTGAATCGCCCAGTGACTCGCCCAATGATTCAGCCTCAGAGGCACCTTTGGCCGTGGGTAATGTCCGATTGCTGGGTGAACTGGCCGATTCGGTTTCCATAGAGTCACGCCGTCCCTGAGAGGCAGCGACAGCAAGGGCCGCGGGAGTGAGAATTAGACTGCCTCGACTGTAGGAGCCAGCGCCGACACTGGAAATACTGGCCAAATTGCCGGCATCCTCGTCAATGTAGTCGTCTTCATCCTCCTCCTCGAGAATAATGTCTTCTCGGGGGAAGGCGCCCTCCTCCAGCACCATATCAGCGCCATCTTCATAGTCGTCTTCCGAGTCTGAATCGCCTCGGCGGTCTGTTTCGCGATCAGAGGCAGATTTCTCATCTCCACCTGTCGCAGGTCCTTGACTCGACAAGGAAGTCGAGGAAGCCCCAGAGCCTGCCGCAATAGCCGTCATTGACGTTGCGTCAGCCTGTTTCATCGACTTTGTTTTGGGAGTGCGATGGATAATTTCCATTCGATAGGCAAACATGGGATTGACTACATCTCTCCCCTTTAGTTTCTTCTTGTCTTCTACCAATTTCCACTCCAAATTCCGTTTCATATACGTCTTTCGGTTGATCTCTCCCAGATAGATCCGCAGCCGTTCCCAAAAGTCCTTGAGCTCTTGTTTCTGTCGACGGGTTTTGACAAACAGAACGGGCGTCATAAATAAGCCCACAGCGACAAAACACAGTCCCAACGTCCACATGGCCCAAGTCCGCACGTTTTCGTTGGTATCGCGAATCTCCACCGTCATGTCCTCGTTAACCTTTCGGACAACGCTGTCAAACTCGGCCAGCGGCAAAACCTTCTCCAACTCGACGGGATACGCCTCGGAGAAGCGCAGATCCTTTTCCTCAAACCGCACCTTGTATCTCTTGGCTATGACGGGCATTTCTTGTTCTGCTGCATCCTTCCGTCGTCGAAATAACAGTAGTTGCGGGTATGACCAATCACGTCGCCTCATTCGATACTTTTATCAACCTGATAACCAATCAAAGATTAATCGTTTTGTTAACGGGAAAACGCCAACCCAAGCCTTAATTCTTGATTTGGGATATGTCTCGCAACATTTCTGGTAAAAGGAATCATGCGCCGTCTGACCAATTGTAGACCGTTCCGATACTATGCGTATTGGCGAGAATGATGGATGGGGAGCCGCCGAAGATATGACTAGCGACGTGAATACTGAGGAGCGACGACAAGATAACGGTAACGGTAACGATAATGGCAGTGGTAGTGGGTGGGGCGGTAGAGACGATGGATGGGGTAGTCACGACAATGAACGTGGCGATAAAGGCAATGGATGGGGTGGTCAAGACAACGGACGAGGTGATAAAGATAATGGATGGGGCGGTAGAAGCGACGGATGGGGCAACGAACGCAACGAACGCGATGAGCGTAGTGCTCCTCGTCGTGGCTCAGGAAACCGTATGGACAATCGAACTCGGGAACCCGTCGACATGGAGGCTACTGCAAAGGTGGTGGATGGTCTTATGGAGACCCTTCAAAACGTCAATATCAAGTTGGCTGATAAGCAGGCAGATGTAAATTCCCCCCTCTTTTCCGTCAAGTCCTTTGAGGAACTTGGACTGAGTCCAGAACTGCTAAAGGGAATTTATGCCATGAAGTTTGTCAAGCCTAGCAAAGTACAAGAACACGCTCTTCCCCTTTTGCTAAGCGATCCCCCACAGAATATGATTGCACAGTCACAGTCAGGAACTGGAAAGACAGCCGCCTTCACTTTGACCATGTTGAAGCGTGTTGATCCGACACTCAATGTGCCGCAGGCTCTATGTTTGGCTCCCACCCGCGAATTGGCACGACAGATCCTCGATGTAATCCAGAAGATGGGCCAATTCACCTCGGTCACTTCGGCTCTTTGTCTGCGCGAGGAGGCGCCTCGTCGTGAACCCATCAATGCCCATATTCTGGTTGGAACTCCCGGAACGCTCTTGGAACTTGAACGTCGTCGTCTCGTCGATCTTTCCCAAGTCCGCGTCTTTGTTCTGGATGAGGCTGATGTGATGTTGGACAAGCAAGGTATGGGTCTCCAATCCATGCGACTGCGCAAGATTTGCCCCGAATACTGTCAGCTCTTACTCTTCTCCGCCACCTTTAATGGGGCCGTCATTGAATTTGCCCACATGATCATTCCCAATGCCAATGAGATTACCCTGAAACGTGAAGAAGTCTCGGTTGATTCAATCAAACAATATTACATTGAATGTGACTCGTATCACCACAAGATGGAGATGCTATCCACCATCTATGGACTGTTGACAGTGGGACAAAGCATCATTTTCATTGCCACTCGGAATTCTGCCGAGGAGGTAAAAGCTCGGATGGAGGATGAAGGACACATGGTGTCATTAATCCACGGTGGAATGACACCCGCTGAGCGCGATACGGTCATTGATGAATTCAGACAGGGTCGAACCCGGGTTCTACTTGCCACCAATGTCCTTGCTCGTGGCATTGACGTCCTTCAAGTCTCTCTTGTTGTCAACTTTGATTTGCCCATGACTCCTGAACGCTATCCTGATCCTGAAACATATGTCCATCGCATTGGACGCACGGGCCGATTCGGACGCTCCGGAGTCGCCATCAACTTTGTCCACAATGATCTCTCCCGCCAAGTTCTCCGATCCTTGGAAGAGTTCTTTGAGCGTGAGATTATCCGCATGCCCACTGAATCAGTCGAGTTATTGGAGCAGAAATTGCAGTCACTTAATCGCGGACAGACGGCTGTCCCGCCCAACCCCGATATTCCCCCTCTCTGAGTATAGTTGTCTGCGTAAATAAATTGACAGAGAATGGTTTCTGGACGGTGACCAATTAAATGTCACCAATACTGCCGAATCAACCGGGAGTATTACAGATATGAAACAGGTTAGATGCAACACGACTCTCATTGGTTTAGAGTGGGGTTCCTCCCCTAATTAAGGCATCCTCATGTCCGAGTGCCAATTATAGCACAACATGGAACCATATGTGATACACTGGCTGGACGGAATTGAGCGCGATTACCATCATCGCCATGATCAACCTGAAAAGAAGGATTATGTCCATTTCATCAAAAAACAGCCAAACAGCAACCCGCTCGAGTCGGTTCGCATCGAGGTGAACCAGGCCAGTCCCTTGGCCTTTGATCCAGCCCTACTGACAGTGCGTCCATGGATAGTCAAGGACAATAAGCCGGCCCCGAAGCCAGCGGAAACCAAATGCTGGGAGTACGAGATTCCCCCTCCCGCTGATCCGACCCGCAGGTTATCTATCCTCGAGGAACATTGCTTCCCAAAGTCGTACCAGCGACTACAGCTTATTGCCGACATTAAATTCCCAACGCAGAAGAGTCGGGGACTGAGTGACATTTTTGAAGAGAATGACTTTGCACATTATCTGCATCGTCATAAACGGAAAAACAACCATTCGCCGCCGTTCCGCTAATAAACTCGTTTATTTCACTGCAGTGTAATGGGTCCTAATGGCTGTGATCAGCTCTTCGTCTTGTGTAATTGGAGTGGCCATTGTGTTTCTCAATGGACTCTTTAGGCCATCGGCGCCTTCTTGCAAAATCTGCGAAATGGCCCGCATCACATTACCCGTCTCCTCCTCTGTCTTTAGCTCCTCCAAATGCGCCTCGACTTCAGGTGCCATGCGTGTCCGCAATAGTACATTTGTCACAAACTCTGTATTTGTGCCCAGCTGGTTCGGCACCAAAAGATATCTGCACAGCAAAGGCCGCAGCTCACGCAGAGCATTCTCATACTGAGACATGAGTGCGGCGAGTCTAGAGGTCCATTCTGGCCATTGCTCCACCGGCGGAGGGGAGAGCAATAATGCTTCAAAAATGTCTGTTATCCGTCCAACCTTGTCACGGAGAGGCTTGGTGGGTCCAGCCTCAGCAGTTCTCCGTAACAAATCCATCAACTAATGTGAGACTACTGCAAAGAGTGAGAGTAGACGAACCAGGGGACTTGCCAGTTTATGGGTAAGCTCCACGCTATGTGGCCCAAATGAGTATATCTACGGATCAAATCCCTCAATGGAGCCTCTAAGCTTAGGTATGGGGGTTGACTTTACGGAGACGAAATGATCTTACACAGATAGAGTTGTGACATATATAGTACGAGTCGGCGATAACCAACCCCAATGAACGCTGCCAGTGGAGACTGGAGTCCCTACGATGTCAAGGCAAGCTGGGTAGCCGTCTTTGTCATGTTCATCTTCTGGTGGCTTTCCTATCTTCCACTCCTTTTCACCTCGAACGACAGAAAGCCCGAAGATGGTGTCATCATGACGCCTATTGAGGATGGACGGGAGGGCAGATTTCGGCGCATCTCAAAACACTTTCGAGATGGCACATTGATCTTGGTTGCGGCCACCAGCATCAGTGCAATCGCAGCAGGTCCCTATGGAGCGACCAATGCACTTACATGGATCTTCTTGGCCTTCTGGATCATATTGGCGGTACTGATGATGTTTTTCAAATGGCGTCGTCTGTTCAACCTCCTTATCTTTCTCGACTTGATCTTGCCGGTCGCTTTGATTAGTAACGCCTTTGCACACGGCCTTGCCCGATCCAGCTTGCTCTCTTAAGGGCCTTTAAACTCTTAATAAAATTCTAGCCAGTGCGTTTGTGAATTCGTCAACGCTGTGAGATGTGTCTTTCTAGTATTCCTCGCACGTAATATGCATGTACTGTTTGCTTATGGATTGTAGAAGACTCTGTTAAACAGCATCCACTTGTTATTGGTGAGTCCGACCCAGATAGCGGTCCCACAAGCCAGTTTGGCTGCCCATAAAGAAACCATATACGTTAATAAAATTGTGTTCACCCGTCAACAAACTCTTTATTCCCACCTAGTGAGCCTTGTTATAGACCTTTTACATATTGTCAAGGTTGCGTAGTGGGGATAAATAGTATGGACGGGAAGGGGGGTTTATTCACTGCTAATCCTAGAATAGTATGGATACACATTTCACTGTCCTCAAATACCCAGCAACTAATCAACCCCCTGCCTCTACGTCACATACCCAGCTAATCAATCCTCTGTGAGATGTGGTGAGCCAACTCGCCATGTTCAAGGTCTAATAACTCTCATTGGGCGCTAGGATCTGACGGTGAGTCTTGCCTCATAGATGAGGATGATCTTTAATAAAAGAGCTCCCGCTTGAAGTGTCACGATAGGGAATTTCTGTACGTAGGCTGTTGCATCACTACGGGACACTCTGCATCACAGTGACATCACGTAACATTGAGTATTTGGCAACATTTGTGATCGAATCCTGTGCATTCTGGACAAGCCTTGCATCAATCATTCTCGACAAGCCTTGCATCAATCACTCCGTCTTAAAGAGACGTCCCGTTAAATAATTATTGTTTGAGCATGTCATTGCTGGATGCGTCCACAAAGGGACCCGCCCACGTCCGTCTACTCAGCGACGATGGGATGGAGTTTATTATTGAGAGAGAGACCGCCCTCTTTAGTCGTACCCTCTCCATGTTCCTCGACGCGTCCAACGGGTTCGTCGAGTCCTCCGGCACGGTGCAGCTGCATGGCATTCCGGGAAGACTAGTGGAGCGTGTGTGCAGCTTCTTGCACCACAGAAGGAAATTTGATGGGTTGGAGCAAAGTCCCCCGTGGGATATTGGTGCTGAAGAGTCGCTGGATTTGTTGCTGGTGGCAGACTACCTTGAAATGTAGTGTTTGTATATATACGTGGGTGTAAGAAGCTTAGTGACTGGATTAAAGTCATGGTGTTGTCACTATTTACAGTGCTTGTATATACAACTTTACCGCTATGATCTGTCTTTTCGACTATACATCCCAAGCTGGATGACTACTGCTAATAAATCATCCGCCACGCAAATTGATACGTGATGGGTCGATTCACTAGGTTCCGGGATATTATAGATACCATGGGCAGACGAAGAATCTCGCTACATAAATGCTGGGTTATATTTAATAAAAGTAATGGATGTTGTGCCACCACTTGGTGCTGATAAAGATATCAATCTTATAGGACAGACTCCTCAAGCCCATTTAGTGGTGGCGCCATGGGGTAGACCTGGCCGCCCACGATGTCAGTTCTCGACATGGCCAATCACACTGCTCATTAGATCCCTGGATGCTAAACCAGGGTATTACCAACACTATCGGTATCATGAGCAGCTCTGTACAACCCGCCAGAAAGCGCCAGTGGCTCGGCACCATTATCTATGGGCTTCTTGGGGCTTATTTTTTGGTATCACGTCTATTTCATACCTGACAATTTTAGTTATCTGGCATTGCGGTCTCTTTCCTACTCGGAGGCCAATTATCATTCCTCGTTGCAGTTGTAGCCTTTGTTTTGTGCTTTGTTCCAGGTGTATTGTGTCTTGCCACCCTGAACAAGAACGCAGGGCGTGCTACTTATCTAGCAGCCGCCATCTGTCTTGAGATATTTGTTGCCCTCTCTCTGTGGACCGGATCTTACGGAACTGGAATCATTTTGTTGATCCTCTCACTGCCGCTGTACCCTCAATTCGAGACGGGCTCATTGGCGATATTCAGGCCGATGGGAATTGTAGAGCCCGTGCTGCCCATACAGGCCCCTGTTGGTATTGCGCAGCCCATAATGGTGCATCCCCCTCCTGGGACGTACTATCCCCCTGGAGCGCATCATCCTGTGATGCATCCCTCTTCTGTGGCGCACCATCCTGTGGTGCATCCCTCTTCTGGGGAGTGCCATCCTACTACTTCCATCTAAAAGTATATCGCCATCCAGCGCTCACATACAAATAAAAACGTAGATACTATTAGAATTCAAGTAAAGAGGATCTGTCGCGTAGTGGGGATAATACCACGGGCTTTGTCAGGCGGGAAGAGACGAGAAGAGAGTTCATTCAGTCAGTCCAACGACCCATTTATAGTCTCACAAATAAT
>MTSL01000052.1:0-14564 GCA_002794465.1 Paramicrosporidium saccamoebae | reverse complement strand
CAAACTAGGGAACTATCCTCAAATACCCAACTAATCAGTCTTCTACGTCACAGATCAATCACATGAACTATAGGGGGTCCCCGGATGTTCTCCGAGTATCATCAACACCTCACGTCGGAATCATGGGCGCACTTGGACTGTATTAGCTAGGGATTTAGTCTATAACTGTGTCTGTTAAACAGTATCCACTCCTGACCGTAATCCGGCGTTGAGGGTGGTAGTTTATGTATTATATACTTTAATAAGATTAATTCGCTCATCAAAGGTGTCTAATCTCAACCCTCGGGAATTGTTGTTGTATGGGTTGAAATTTTCTCGTTGGCAGTTGTACATGTTGGCTTTAATTGGATTTTTAGACATACTGAGCCGGTCTGTGTACTCTTCAGGCACATTTAGAGCCAGCGCATTTCGTGTTGACTATCTTATAGTCTTAGTATTCCAGCCGGGGTTGTGGAAATTGATGGTTTTATTGCATGTCGTTTGATTACATAGTTTTATTCTACTCGCCAGCTTGCCGACTACAGTACAGGACATCTTTAATGGTGTCCAAATCCCGAGGCCGGTGAATGGCCATATCCAATGATTGGCGAGTTCCCATATCCCGGAGCTGGCGGATATCCCTGTCCAGGTACTGGTGAATGACCCTGTGCAGGCATTCCATATGGATTCACAGGCGACATGGGTGCAACGTACTGTTGATGAATCCCCATCACGGGAGTTCCGGCGTAGTAGTGTCCTGGGACTCTCTTCTCCAAGTAAAAGGGTCTCATGCATCGCAGAGTATTGTTCTCCATGGGCATGAACATGGGCCCCACAAGGAAACACATGAACGCTGCATAGGCGACCGTGTACGCATCGAACCACGAATTGTACATTAGCAGTGCAGGAAAAATTAGTGACAATGTCCCGTCGATGCGGTTCAGGGTGTTGGACGCAGTGGAACGAACGCAGGTCGAGACATGCGTACCGATGATGGCTACATGAAAAGCAAAGAAAGGGATGGCGGGAACCATGTAATGGTATTTCTGACCCGCGGTACTGGCATAGGCAGACATTATTAACCGGAGAGAACCTGCCCCATATAACAGGACAACCTAAAGTGTCAGCTGTTTTCGGATAGTTACCGTGTGAAAGAGTATCCCAATAATCTGGATGATCATTCCGCATCCACTGCGTGTCTTTATGTATTCCTCGCCGTTCACCTCGCCGTTCACCTCGCCGTTCACCTCGCCGTTCACCTCGCTGTTCATGGCCATGTGTGCAAGAGGGCCCGTAGTTATGTGGGCCAGGAACCAATCAAAAGCGCCAGAGGGGAGCCAATCTGCGCTCTTGAGTCTTGGTGGGTGTGAGAACGAAGGGTTAGATTTACACCTCTTTAGGACTTGGACATGCACCACTCGTCGGATATCGGGGAAAGCACTGATGTCTCAACTATCACTGCTCAAGCAGCCCAGAATGTGCTGCATATGTTGTGCAATGGATTGACTGAATAAATTCTCTTCCCGCCTGACAAAGTCCGTGGTATTATCCCCACTACGCGACATATGTATCATATACTTTAATAAGACTGATTCGCTCATCAAGGATGCCTAATCTCAACTCTCTGGAATTGCTGTTATATGTGTTGGGATTTTCTCGCTGTCAGTTGCGCATGTTGGCTTTACTTGAAATTTTATACACCCTGAGCCGGTCTGTGTTGACTATCTTATAAAACCTTAATATTCCAGCCAAGATTGTGGAAACTGATGGTTTTATTGCAGTTTTATTCTACCCGCTGACTTGCCGACTGTAGTATAGGGCATTTCTAATGGTGCCCAGATCCCGAGGCTGGCGAATGGCCATATCCGATGATTGGCGAATTCCCATATCTGGGAGCTGGCGGATATCCTTGCCCAGGAATTGGCGAGTGACCCTGTGCAGACATTGGCGAGTGACCCTGGCCGGGCATTGGCGAATATCCCTGTCCAGGCATTACATGCGAATTTACAGGCGACATGGGAGCCGCGTACTGCTGATGCATCCCCATCACGGGAGTTCCGGCGTAGTAGTGTCCTGGGACTCTCTTCTTCAAGTAAAAGGGTCTCATGCATCGCAGAGTATTGTTCTCCATGGGCATGAACATGGGCGCTACAATGAAACATACGAACGCTGCATAGATGATTGCGTACACATTGAGCCCCGCTCCGTAAATTATCAACGCAGGAACAATTAGTGACAATGTTCCGTCGATGCGGTTCAGGGTGTTGGATGCAACAGAACGAACGCAAGTTGAGACATGCGTACCAATGATGGCTGCATGGAAGGCAATGACAAGGAAGAGTCGTACTAATGAAAAGCCAATTGCATCCAGGATTCTGAAAACGATGCCATGGTGTTTCTGACCCGTGGTGCTGGCATGAGCGGACATTATGAGCAGGAGAGCGAACATCTCAAAGAACAGGGCGACCTAAAGTGTCAGCTATTTTCGGGTAGCTACCGTGTGGATTAATATCCCAATGATCTGCAGGGTCATTCCGCATCCACTGCGTGTCTTTATGTATTCCTCGCTGTTCATGGCCATGTGGTCAAGGAGGCCCATGGTTATGTGCGCCCAGGAACCAATCAAAAGCGTCAAAGGCGAACCAATGAGCGTCAGAGGCGAACCAACCTGAGTTCCTGGGTTTTGGTGGATGTGAGAACGAGGGTTAGACTTACATCTATATAGGGCTTGGACATGCGTCAATAATCGGATACCGTGAAAAGTACTGATGTCTCAACCACCGTTGCCCAAGAAGCTCACAATATGCCGCATATAGTGGATTGAATTCTTCAATTCTCGACTTGCTGGTCGCGTTCTTTGGCCACTAGAATATCTTGCATGTCCATTGTATAAAATAAATCAATATCGGTTTAATGGTCGAACTGGTGAATAGCATCCCAGAAGCGTTCCAAAGGGTGCCCTCTCAGGCCGAGGTTACTCGCGAGTGGCGCGAAGCAATCGCTGCGCAGGTGCACTTTGCCACTGAAGAAAAGCTACGTTATGTCCTCGCGACTGTGGCTGTCCGTGCCGACCTGGACACGGGTTTAGATGCGGGTTTGGATGTAAATGAATCCGTTCATAAAGACGAGGTGCAGTCGTTCTTTGAAAAAACTAATAGGCTCTTTTTGTCTTCCACTCGACTCGTACTTGTGAACCCCGAGGGCAGCAGTATTACCATTGCCTATCCCTCTATCATTCTGCACTCTGTGATTGCCACGCCGCCAGAAGTATATTGCCAGCTTGATCTCACAGACTTGCGGCTTGGTGGTCGTAGTATAGAGTTGGGAGAAGATGCGTTTCTGGAACTACATCTTGGCGTTGACGACCCCATTGAGCTGTATGAAGCCCTGTGCGAATGTGCCTGTCTGCATCCCGGCATTGATGAAAGTGAGAGTGAAGGCGAGGGTGAAAGTGAAAGCGGGGGCGAGGATGATGAGGATAGGCCTTCAAAATTAGCTTGTTATGATGACGCTGAAAAATAATACATGTAACGGTAATAGTAAATAGACGAAATTTTACAACTGCATCAGATAAACAGATTTTACAACTGCATCAGATAAACAGATTTTACAACTGCATCAGATAAACAGATTTTACAACTGCATCAGATAAACAAATTTTACAACTGCATCAGATAAACAGGTTTTACAACCATTGTGTAAACTAGATGCAGAAATATAAAATTCCAAAACTTTACTGCACAAAAAAGCTACAACTGCAACTGCAATTAGTACACGCCTATTCGCGCGACTTGAAAATGTCTACCTTGGATCTCAATAGGGCAAAAGCAGGCACCATCCAGGCTCCACAGCTGCATCTCACACCTATCCAGCTAAACTGTCCCAGCTTTCCAGCGCATTTTGGACAGCATATTCCCCCCTCTGATACGTTGCGGATGGTAGACTCTAGCCATGACAGCTCTTGTACAAAGAGGTGGGAGCAGGGTGTTTCTCGCACGTTGGTGCCGTTTTTGCGGTAGTCTTTGAGGGTAAAATCGAGTGGCTTTTCGGAACATGCCTCGTGTGTTGCTAATAGTTGTTCATCTTCTAACAGGGAGAAACTACAGTAAGTCTTGAGATGCACCAGTCCAGTTACCGACACACACGACAACGAACCTGAAAACACGTCATGGATAAGATTAAATAATTAGCCGCATTTAGAGTTCCGCCACGAAATGAGTTGGTATTGTCGGACGTGGTGCATTGATGTATATAGGAAGGGATTTACTAAAGCCATCACTCGACTGCCGCATATGGTGCTTCAAAAGGCCGGTGCCGCTGACGAAACAAAGGACAGTGACTTTAATGGTCTTGCGGCCTGCTTTGAAAAGACCAGTGCGACCACGGACCGTCTGCACGACGACATGCTAAAGTATCGAGACGGAGTCAGGGACATGTTGGACCATCAGCGCAGCATTCTTGAGGCGTTTATGGCCGTATTGGAACGAGAGGACGGTGCTCGTTCTTCCGTCGTCGTGTCCCGAAATATTGGACAGATACAGTTAGTCTTGGACAGTCTGCAGCGTCGTCGTAGTGAGATTCTCGATGCACTCGACTGCAGTCTCACCGATAGGGCACTCAAGATTCTCGACGAAGTATCGGCTGCACAACGCGGAATGGCATCAAAAATTACAAAACGCAACCACAAACTGTTGGACTTTGATCGCCATCGTCATACGGTGAAAAAGTATGAGGCAGACAAGTCGCGGAGTATTTCAGACGAGCGGAAGATGGTAAAGACGGAGCAGCTGCTGCACGAAGCAGAGGAGGAATATTTAAAATATAACGACCAACTGAAAACGGATTTGCCCATTTATCTCAAATTGCATTCGCAACTGATGCAGCCCGTCCTGGAGAATATGGTGCGTTTCCAGAGACTTCTTTATCGCTCCCAGCGCGATGCATTGGCGAATATTTCCGCTTTGGGTGATTATGCGTCCATTTTAGGACGACACGAAGATGAAGCGGCCGAGGCACTTGCCACGCTGAATGAGATTCCAATGCTGCAAGCAATGACAGGACGCATAAAACGCCAACCATCGCTCAGCAAACCAACAGCCAACAGGTCTTCGGGACGCAGTTCGATCCGGGACAGTCCGACAAAGACGCGGGACATTCCACTGAGGACGTTGGACGTTCCTGAGAAGTATTTATCAGTCCAAAAAGCGCCAGCTCAAGAGATTAAGACAAAGTACAATACAAGGGAAGACGTCAGGAAGGAGAAAATTCAAGATACAGTTATTGCCAATACTGTTGTCAATACTACTCAGCCTCCTCCCACGGTCGAGGTCTATGTTCCCAGGAATCGGACAGGCAACAGAGTGGCAGAGCTGGCCTCCAAGCTGAACGGCCTGAATTTGACTCCCACTGGAAGCACATCGCCCAGTGCAAAGATCCCGCCTCCGGTGCCTATGAAAAAGGAGGTTGTAGTGGCCCTTTATGACTATGTGGGGCAGGAGACGGGCGATCTCTCTTTTCGCGAGGGTGATCAAATCGAGGTCGTAAAAAGAACAGACAGCAAGGATGACTGGTGGACCGGCTCTCTCCATGGGAAAACGGGCATTTTCCCCGCCAACTATGTGTCCTAACATCAAATCATGTTTGTCGGCATTTAATACACTCTTTTATTGAACACGAATCAATTAGGTGCCATCGGATAAAGGCTTTACATCGGTTGAAGGTTCTGCATAGTGTAACGGTTTGAATGCCCAGGAGTAGGTCCACTGGACAGGCATCATTGATGCTGCAATCAGCCCTGTCACTACTGCCTGAATAGGATTAAAGAACCCTGCCAACACTGCTTCCATCCCTAGCAACACCACCCCCATTACTTGTATCCACCGCTGCGGCTTCAATAGCACATACAGCGTCAAGTCAACAGCCACTCCCAAATAAAGGATTGTCGCCGATATCAACAACACCACATCTGTAAAATCTTTGATGATTCCCTCGTAAAAAATTGCAAACAGCGCATAGAAGACAAATATCTAAATATTAAGCCGGCCAGCACAGCCCTCTTACAAGATGGATAGCGGCAACAAGTGAGTATACAATTGTAGCAATCCAGTTGCGACGTAGCTCACTCATCGTTGCTCGCCTGCCATAGGTGCCTTTTTGAATGGCGAGGCCCGCACCAATCATAATTGTAAGACACTATGGCGAATCGAGCTCCGTTGCGGATCAGGAGAGGGTTCATCCCCTCATATACATGAAAGATGTAGACCACTTCTAGAGTGCTGCGGTATTTCTAATGACTTTATGAATCCTGATTATGAAGCATGAAATCATGTCCTTTTCAACAGCATCTACAAAAATTTTTATTTACCAGCCATCTAGATGGTATCTTTTGTTGGCTCAACAGGCGCTAGAGGCTGTACATAGTGCAGCGGCTTGAACACCCAGTCGTAGGACCACTCAATTGGCGCCAGAGATAATGCAAGCAACGCTATGACTGTCGCCTGGAGGGGGAAGAAGAACACTGAGAGCACCGCCTGTACTCCTAGCAGCAACATTCCCGCCACTTGTATCCACAATTGCGGTTCCATGAAAACATACATTGCCAAGTCAGCAGCCACTGCCAGACGAAGAATGGCCAAAAATGCCGTCAGCACGACACCTGAGGAATCCTTGATGATTCCGTGGGCGAGGATAGCAAACAGCTCATAGACAACCAAAGCCTACATATTAACCTGATCAGCACAGCGCTCTTACGAGTTGGCCAAGGGCGACTAGCGAGTAGAAAAAGGTGGCGATCCAGTTGCGGCGTAGTTCACTCATCGTTGCCTGTGGGCCACAGGCGTCCCTTTAAGTGTTGTGGGAGTTGCACCAATCACAGCGGACCGGGGAGTTTGGGGCGGACCAATTAGCGTCCAGGGTAGCTTTGACAAATACAGACTCGTCGAGGAGGAAATTGTGCGGTGAATCATTACCCATACGTCGATGGTTGCATCCCCACGCGACACTTGGAGACGTTATAGTTTTCATTTTCGATTATGTAAAGGTGTATTTCTAATGAGTTTACGAGTATCTATCACGAAACTATGGAGTGCGTCTATTCGTGACCCATTCAATAACTTCCCAATGTTTGTGTAGATACGCCTTGTTTAGCGCCACTTTGCTTGGAGAAAACTTTATGGGACTGACCGAGTCTTGCCATTCCAACATGAGTAGATGTCCATGTTCAGCGGCAAGGTTGACTCCTTCCTGAGTTGGTGCCCATTCGGGATGAATCGATAAGTGCCACTGTAGAATGGACAAGTATCCTTGCTTAATGACATCCTCGATATCATCGGGTGTTAGTGTCCAACGAGGCTTCAACTCGCTTGCGCAATCTTGACGATACTTGGCCAGATACCATTCGACAATACTCCAGCGTCTACGCAAAAGAGCCTTTTTCATAGCCCGCTCGCTCGGCAATGGCGTAGCTTGGCTTGCCCTGGCATTCCACACCAAAACATTCAGGTATCCACGCGCAGCAGCGGTATTAATGCCCTCTTGACTCAATGACCAGGTGGGTGTGGTAGACTGGTACCATTCCAAAATGCTCAATTGGCCGTAGCGAATGGCACCCTCGAGACAATTTGAACTCAACTTCCAGCCCTGATGCACAGAGCTGTGCCATTCCAAAATACCGACTCTTCCATGACGAGTTGCGCTGTAAAGATTTTCTTCATTTAGTGACCAGTATGGACGGACAGTCCTGTACCACTCTAGAATGGCCACTAGTCCATTGCATGCTGCGCTATGAATTTCGTCTCGACTCAATGTCCAGTCTGGATGGGTAGAGGCATGCCACGTTAAAACAGTTATATTTTCACCCGAAATGGCGGTAGAAATGTCGCTTGCATCTAGCTCAAAACCGGGTCGGAATGAGGCTGGATGGTCCCTGTGATATCTCATAAGAAACCATTCGATAATGTGAATCCATCTCTTATAATGGGCCTTGTTTAGTGCTGCCGTGCTTGGTCGAGGCATCTCGGGAGCGAAAGAAGCATACCATTCCAGAACTTTGACGTATCCACTGGCAACGGCAAGGTCAACTTGGCCTTGACTCGGGATCCAGTCAGGATGTAATGAGCGGACAAACTGGAGGGCGTCTGGACGGTTTCCCCCAATCAACTCATTGAGAATTCCAATGTCGGGAATTTTACCCATTTTTTCCAGGAGAAAGAGTAGGACCTCTGGTACGTTACTAGTGATCGCACGATAGATGGCGATCGAGCTTGGTCTCCAAATGTTCTCGTCAATGTAATCCTGCAGAGTTCCAAGATTACCGGTTCGGATCGCCAAAGCCGGGTTGAAATCATGAGTAAAACGCTTCTCCAGTAGCTCTAGGATCTGCCACGCGGCGGGCTGTTGCGCGTCCATGGTAGAAAATTCAGGCAGACTGAACAATTCTTCCGCAACTTTAACAGCCTCACTTGCAGTTAAATAAGTTGGATGACAGGCCATTTCACACAGTTTCGGCAGCAATAACTCGTAGATTTTGGGGTTATCGGCAACCAAGACGGACGAGAGGTTTTGTTCCAGCTCTTCGTTAGAGACTAGACTGGCATTGTGCCAACAAGTGCCGTAGTACTTGGCAAAGTACCACGCACGCTCCTTTGATGTTCTATTGGACATGTCAGGAATGCTCTCAACCTGCCCCTCAAGCACACGTTCAATCACCTCAGCCACAACCTCTTCAAATTCAGACAGGGTGAGCTTTTCCGAAAAGCGTCGAAGCAGCTGTTTGATTCCAGAGTGTCTCAAGCTAGCGCTAGTTACGAGCTCGAGGGAGAAGAAAAGACAAAAGGCAACAAGAGACAGTCTCATTGTGATAAGACTTTTTACCCTACGTCACAAACCAGGGTATTTTTGAAGTGATGCTGTCGCGTAGTGGGGAAAATGCCACGGACTCTGTCAAACGGGAAGAGGCGAGATGAGACGAGGAGGGAATCTATTCAGTCAATCCAACGACCAATTTATAGCCTCACAAATAACATAATCATAAAGTGGTAAAGATCTCATTATCCTTTATCGATTGTCCCGATTATATCCCTTCTCCAAACTAGGGAGCCATCCTCAAATACCCAACTAATCAATCCTCTACCTCTACGTCACAATGCAATCTTTGATGAAACTACTGATTCGTTGAATTATAAAGTATTGCTATAGATGCTTTGCATTTCGGTCGCGAGGGCGAAAGTAATTAAAGTGATTGAAACCATCTGCTCTTGGACACATGTGGGTTGGGACCAATGACAGATGCCATTTTCTCAGGGGCTCGTCAGTATATTTACGATTTTTTTAATAATTTTCCAAAATATGATTAAATAAATAACTACTGCCCATATATCAACTCGATCGATCATCTCGACGTCCCGATGCGCCTCTAACTCCACGTCAACGTTGGCAGGGGGCTACATATAAAGTAATGGGTGCTGGAATTTGTCCAAGTATTAAAAAGAGATTCGGAGACGAGAAAGAAGAGTGTTGATGAGTGAGTTGGTTTTATGAAAGTATGTGGCACAGGCCGTAATTCGCGGTACGACTTGATTGCGATCTGTATTGGTAAGCAGCATCTGCTTACCAGAGAGCCAGGCGAGAAAGAGTAATGCTGTCGGTCTAGTAATTGAACATACTTATACTATGCTGGAGAGTCTATAAAGAAAGGGCAGTGGATAAGCAGCAGCTCTTTGTTGCCCACACTGATTATAGTATAGCACAATGGGCCTGCGACGGAAAAACTTTGCCATTGATCGATCGCAAAAAAAGGTGAACGGTTTGGCAGTAATTAATTGGTAACGTCCAATCAAATTCCGTGTCAAATTGCGGAACGGTGGGGATGCAATTTTGCCCTCAATTTTCCTGTACTGCGCTATGCGTACTGGTTCTTGCTATTGGCTACAGTGTCGCGTCAGGTTCGGGAGATTCAGGCATTTCAGACTTGGAATTCCGTCTAAAGGCTCTCAGTACGACCAGCACAAGTCTGGGACTACTAATTGTTGCCGATAATGCCAATGACTTTGTGCTTCGTGCGCCCAAAATGTGTATGCTTGAATTGGACAATGAACTAGAGAAAAGAATGGCTGCGAATCAAATGTCAATCCCAGAAGCGGCCAACATAGTTTTGGCAAATCATCAAATTGCCGATACCAAGCTTCAAAATGTTGTAAAGGAAGCCCTCCGTAATAATTGCAAAACCATCCTTCTCTGTGTGCAGCATGAATTATTCCTCCGCTCCAAGCAGCCCCGAGATTACCATTGGTTTTATGCATTCGCATGTAACAAGCCTTGGTTTCGTCTTGAGCTGTGGAGCAAAATGGGATTTACCTGGCGAGCCCATTACGAAGAAATTCTAAAGGCAGATAGCGTGGAATCTTTCAAGCACGCTCAAGAAAACGGTATTTTTTTACCTCTCGAGTCTCAGGAAGCGCCCTCGCTACCACACATACTTGCAATTTACGATGCGGCCAATCTTATGGAACACGTTAATATGAAGGTTTGCAAAACCCGTTACCCCGTACACATTTTAGCAGAGTATGGATATTTTAACATTTTGCGCCAGTTATCCAACGATGATCCTAATTTCTTTACAAATCTAGGGGCAACCTTAAAGATTGTCGACCCTGACATCCTTGATCTTGTCATGTCCAAAAACCCCAACGCTGTGGCTCATAAATGGGTACTAAGATACGCCTTGAAAAATTGCAAAGTTGACCTGCTTCACATTCTTGATCAATATGGACATTGTGGCCGGCCGACTCCAGAACAGTTGAATTTTGTGGCCGGCAAAGGCTGTGTACAGATTATCCAGTGGGCAAATTTTCTTGATCCCGCAATTCGACCGACCAAGGACTGTCTCCCCGAAATTATGATCCATGGGCATGTTAAGGTGTTCAAGTTTTTGCATAATCTCGACTCCAAGTTTTTGCCAATGTCGTATTGGGAATGGGAGGCGTTTTACAATGTCACGTGGCACCCCAAGATGATTGCTCGAGTTTACGACATTAACCCAAGTTTGGTTCCATTGGAGCTGCTTTATAATCATGCTGTGAAATTGTGTGACTACAAAGCCGCCTTATGGGCAAGTTCCAAGATAAAGAAAGTGCATAACAAGACCTTAAAGCCGACAATGGCCGATTACAATCGTGCAATAAGGACGCGGGCATGGCTTTTTGTGCGCTGGTTGGCAGAGACAAGCCCGAAAATGCGCCCCAGTAGGACACTGGTAACACACAACCAAAGGGATGGTGCGCAAACTGAGAAAGAGAGGACCGAATTGTTAGCTCTCCTGAGATTTATGTATGATCTGACAAAAAACGCCGAATACCTGCCCACGGTAAAGGAGCTTTATGGCCAGCCTGCAGAGTATGCGCAATGGGCATTTTCCGTGGGACCATGGAGGTTCACTCAAGTCGAAATGTACTCTCTTTGCCAGTGGCCGAAAGGCGGCGAAGAGCTTTGTAAAGATGATGGCGTATGGCCCGCCGACTATCCTTGGGATAATCAAGTCGCGGTCGAAGCGGCAGTCGCGACAGGGAATATTGAATTTCTAAATTGGGCTTCTGCCTACGGCAAAAAGATTGATCATATATCGAGCCATCAAATTGAAACTGGACTAAGCCGAGGAGTGAATAGTCAAGAGCTTTTGCTTTGGGCATTTGCGAATATATCTGACAGCCTCCCAAACTGGAAGTTTCTTCAAGAACATTGCGGCGACCACTTGAATCCACTGATTATTAAGGAAGTTAAGGATTATCAAGAGGGGCGGGAGATTGGGGGCGCTTCGCAAAGCACTTATTACATAGGAATTCCCTCGGGACTAGAAGAAAGTTGCATGATGCAGTAGGAGCTTGAAATAAACGTCCAATGACTGTAAATAGGTTGCTGGGTTAATAGTGAAGCGATTCCCATCTGACTTGGTGCTTGGTACTTGGTACGTGGTATTATCCCCCTTACTACGCGACAGGGCCATCCAAGGTCACGATTGGCGTAATTTGACTAATAACAGACTCATGCTTGGCCATGTGCTTAATGAGTAAATTACCGACAGAATTAAACTAGTAAATTGCAAAGAGTGCGCATCTGAACGATGAGGTTGCCTACTCTTACGCTGCAGGCTCTGTGCGTGTTTACCGTCTCCAAACACTGCAGCGCCTCGTATGATTTCAGGTCACAGTACTGCTGTCAACTAAAGCATCACGTACCCTTAAACTTGAGCGACCTGAACAGCGAACTACGAACGGCTCGAACAGAGGGTAAGAACAGTTTGGACATTTGGAACGCGGCTTGGAGTGATCAAATTGACGAATTGAATCTTTTAGAGGTTGTGAAGGAAGCTCTCCGCGGAAGATATTATCTTGTCCTACACTTTGCTCAGAGACCTGGGCTTCTTGGTTGGAAACATTTGCGCGACTACCATCTGTTTTATGCGCTCTCATACGGCGAGTCCTGGTTTGACGAAAAGCTGTGGGAGGGGACAGTTTTGGACTGGGAGACGCATCTTGAAGAAGTCTTGAGAGCAGACAATGTGGAATGTTTCAAGCACGTATTTAGAAACTACGATTTGTTCCCACTGCCCCAGGAACAACTTGAAAAGCTTGGTGCAGCAAAGATTATGGCACATCTGGGGATAACTATCGATGTAAAAGATCTAACTGCACGCCGACTGATCGCCAGCGGACATGTCAACACCCTGAAATGCCTGCACAATACTGGAGTGGATATATTTATCGACCCGGACGCGTTTTCAGGAATCACTGATCCTGATATTCTTGACTTTCTCTTATATGTCCGTCCGGAAATTGTAGATATCCCGAAAGTAATACACGAGGCCGTAGCACGCAATCGGGTGGATACACTCAAAGTTATCTACCACCATAAGCGCGAAATTGCGTTGGATCAAGGTCATTTTACTGTTGCCGCAAGTGGGGGATGCCTAAAGGTCCTTTTGTGGATGCATTCAGCTGCTCCAACTCTTCGGCCTACCAAGGACTGTCTCCCAAACATTATGGTTTATGGGCACGCCAAAGTTTTTGACTTTTGCTATTCTCTCGACCCAACCTTTTTACCAGAACCCTATATGGAAGAGATTGCAGATTTTAAAACCATCTGGCATCTTGATATGGCTGCCAAAATTTACGCCATTAGCCCTGAACTTGTTTCCCTCGAGAAACTTTGTCAACACGCTCTCGCTTTGCATCACCACGAGCTGGCTGCATGGGCCAAGAAGACGATATTCGAGGTAGACTCTAGGAGGATCGAGCTAAATGCAGATACTGTCAAGGCCGCAGTCAAACTACATGATTGGCAGGTTGTGCTTTGGGCAATGGAGAGGAATCCGCTTCTGATTCTCTGCAGAAAGGATATTACAATGAGTCAGCAGGAAGGCGTAGATATTGCCACTGAGCAAAATCAAAGGACACAATTTTTGATTCTCTTGCAATGGTTATATGAAAAAACAGCAAATGCCGAATACCTGCCCACTGTGAATGAGCTATTGAATCAGCCCTTGCAATATGTGCAATGGCTACATTCTGTCGCTCCGCAGCATCTTTCCGATAAGGATTTGATGAAGCTTTGCGTCTCCAGTGGTATTGGTGCAGAAGGTGTAAAATGGATTTTCGAGTGCGTGAATGACAGCTACGAGGTGGCCAACGTAGCTGCAGGTGTTGGAAATGTCAGAGTGCTAGATTTTATAACTCAGCGAGACCCGCGGGTATTCCCATCAAAAGCATCACTCAAGGCGAGACTCTGCGTAGAGCCCGGGGATGTACAACTGCTGCTTTGGGTATATTTTAAAAGGCCAGATTATCTTCCTTCATGCGTGCATCATGAAAAGTATATTTATCATAGGGAGATTCCTGAGATTATGTCAAAACTAAAAGAGTTTCAGGAGAGAGAAAAGTCACTTAGTAGGAGCAACAGTTGCACATCACAATAAAGCCGCACTAAATGCCACCATACAGAGCCTCATCGAGTGTCCGGTTGTCAATCGCGGGGTCTAAAGACATTGCAGCTCAATATCGTACGTGGTGGGCAAGTTGGCTGCATTTATAATCGAAATCAAAACCGGGTGCGGGGGACCTAATGATTAAAGCCCATCTGGACTCTTATCGGACCTGTCATTGAGGAATGAAATGTTTGATTTTCCCGTTTTGGACCATCTGATGCAGGCGATCATTTTCATTTGCTGATCAAGCTTGTTATCATCTTATCGCCTTATCACCATTGCAATTCCACAAGCGCTTTATTGTGATCGCATCAGTCTCGCCTATAAAAGCCGACCTTTGGCTAGTGCGCCAGCAACGTCGAAATGAATATCACGGCCACCGTTTTTGCAATCATCGCTGCCTTTGCCGCTGGCCTAGCTACTGCTATCGTCAGTATTGAGACTCTGTGGGAGAGGCAAGGATGGCTGCCCGGAATCAAATTCGTCCTGGGACTTGTAGTCCTCTTTAGCGGGCTGGTTGCAGCAGCCAATGCAGCTGGCTGGGCATTCGCAGTTGGCGGAGTGCTGGTCCTTGCCGCCCTCGTGATCCTGTGGCTCCTTCAAGCCTCAC
>MTSL01000206.1:37312-70785 GCA_002794465.1 Paramicrosporidium saccamoebae | reverse complement strand
TGTTTGTGCGCTTGCGCTTATTATCAGCCTTCTTGAAATACTTTCCACGTGGGCTCAGAGTGTTGCAGGCCGGCTTCTTGCCTTCTTCGATCGGAGCAACATTAGTGCCAAAGATGTGGGAGAGACTGAGGGCGCTTGCGCTGCTGATCAGAACAAAGCTCAGAAACTTGTTAGAGATGAACATTTTCAACTGCTTACTTACGCTTTCGCGATACTCAACACACTCTTGGTGGCCATTTTATAGTTGTCAAGAAACATGAACTAATCAGGAGAATCTATTTAAATCACAGTTGTGAGGTGAAATTGAAGTGTCAGTCGGCAGGGGCTCCAAGTGATGCCTCCCCGAAGCCGGAGGAGCACCGCTGTCAAGAATTATTCAGAGGAGGTGGACTTTGTAGAAGCAAATGATGTCATTTCTGATGGCGAAGATGCCAAGGACTCTACTGTCATGCGTACATTTAAGAGATTGTCTAATAATTAGTCCCCAAACAAGCCAAGCTGGAAATGGACATGACAAAACGCAAGGAGGGAAAGCCCAGCAATTATGTGGAGAAGCTTTTTGAGGGAAGCAACAGCCTTTCATTGGCGTTGAAGAAGGACCATGAAAATCGTCCTTTGTGGATATCCGAGGATGGACATTTTTTCATGGAGAGCTTCTCTCCCATGCACGAGCTTGCGCAAGACTTTTTGACTGCCATCGCGGAACCCATTAGTCGTCCCAATTTTATTCATGAATACAAACTGACACCTTACAGTCTGTATGCAGCCGTGTCAGTTGGTCTGGAGACGGAGGACATTGTAAATGTGTTGGGAAAGTTGTGCAAGACGCCTGTTCCTGAGGGGATCATTTCGTTTATTAGGACATGCACTCTGAGTTACGGAAAGGTCAAGTTGGTGCTGCATCACAACAGATATTGGGTCGAGAGTCAATTTCCATCCATCCTCCAGCTCCTCTTAAAAGACCAAGAGATTAGCTCATGCCGTCCTGACCCTTCTATTGCGCCGAGTGCTGTTCCGTCTGTTGCTGGCGTTAGGCCGCAGTTCAGCACAGGCGGCGAAGGGACACGAGATGTGATAGACACAATTGCAGCCCTGCGAGATCGCGATGAGGATGATGCGGACGGCAAGGTCGCACAAGTGCACTCCTTTGAGGTTTTGGCCAGCGCCAACGAAAAGATAAAAAAGAGGTGCATTGAGCTGGACTATCCAATGTTGGAAGAGTACGATTTCAGACACGACCTACTGAACCCAAACTTGGAGATTGATCTCAAGCCATCCACAACTATCCGTCCCTATCAAGAAAAGAGTCTTAGTAAAATGTTTGGAAATGGACGCGCTCGATCGGGCATTATTGTGCTTCCCTGTGGTGCTGGGAAGACGCTGGTGGGCATTACTGCAGCCTGTACGGTCAAGAAAAATTGCTTGGTCTTGTGCACCTCAGCCGTGTCGGTGGAGCAGTGGCGACAGCAATTCAAGTACTTTACCAATATTCAAGAAAACCAAGTGGCCCGCTTTACATCTGACTTTAAGGAGCGGCTGCCCACAAATAATGGGATAATTGTCTCGACATATACGATGGTGGCCTATGGTGGCCGTCGTTCTTATGAAGCACGTAAAATGATGGAGCTGATCCAGAACACTGAATGGGGATTGCTGATTCTCGATGAAGTGCATGTTGTGCCAGCTAATGTATTCCGAAGAGTGCTGACAACTGTGGCGGCACATTGCAAACTCGGCTTGACCGCCACGCTGGTGCGTGAAGATGACAAAATTGACGATCTGAATTTCCTGATTGGACCCAAATTGTATGAGGCCAACTGGCTGGATCTGGCCAGGAAGGGACACATTGCCAATGTTCAGTGTGCCGAAATTTGGTGCAACATGACTAGTGAGTTTTATCGAGAATATCTGAACGAGTCCTCGAGGAAACGACGTCTTTTGGCAATTATGAATCCCCGAAAATTCCAAGCTTGTCAATTCCTTATTGATTATCATGAGAAGCGCGGCGACAAAATTATTGTCTTTTCAGATAATGTCTTTGCGCTTCGGGCATATGCGCTCAAGTTAAAGAAGCCCCACATTTACGGTGAAACTGGACAGACAGAGCGCATGCGTGTCCTCCACCTGTTCCAATCGAGCCCTCTTGTAAACACCATCTTTCTCTCCAAGGTGGGTGACACGTCCATTGATCTTCCTGAAGCCACCTGTCTCATCCAGATATCCTCCCACTACGGCTCTCGACGTCAGGAAGCCCAACGTCTGGGTCGTATTCTCCGCGCCAAGCGTCGCAGAGATGACGGTTTTAATGCATTCTTCTACTCTCTCGTCTCTCGTGATACGGAGGAAATGTTTTATTCTACAAAGCGACAACAGTTCCTGATCGATCAGGGATATTCGTTCAAGGTGATTACAGAGCTGAAAGGGATGGAGGAATTCCCAGATTTAGCTTATGCTTCGCATAAGGATCAAATCGAGTTGCTCCAATCCGTCCTTTTGGCCACTGAAGAGGACGCCGAGGAGGAAGCCGTTGACGGTGGCGATGATGTCGAATCCACCGTGGTCAAAAAGACGTCCTCCATGAAGAGTCTCTCGGGCGCCGATGACATGGCCTATATCGAGTACAACAAGCCCGTCACGTCATCGACAGTAAAGCCGAGACATCCTCTATTCAAGGCCCGATACGGGTCAAAGAGGTAGAGGATTGTGTTGCGCGATGAGAGCATTATCGTGGTGTCAATATAATGCAAAGTGGGTGACAGAGAACGGCTTATTACCGACATGGTGCCCAAACGTTGAAGAGTCAATATGTCAAACATTGGAAACTCTGACTCTTCTTTTAATATTGGGCCAAATATCCAGCACTCGGCACCCGGCAGCCAGCACCCAGCTAAACATTCCACTATCTCATAATTGCATTTGTAGAATACACCTCAATTTATGCCAAACTATTCACATACCAATTTTGGATCGAAACTACTTAGGGTGATCCCAAATGCCTGTATTGCACTTAGCGGATATTGAAAGTCCATTGTAAAAGAGTCCACTCCAACCCGTCCAAATTGCATAACAATATAGTCCACTAGCCATTACAGAGTTACGTATTGTGTACAGTCAAAGTCGGGAACAACTTGAAAGTTCTTCACAGAGGCTTGTGACACTCTATTATGGAAATTCAACACGTACGAACCCGACTCTAAACGTCATATACTACTCAATACATACCATCATTCCATTGTGGTGTCTTGTTTCGCATCACCAGAATCTCGGCAATCTCGTCAGTCTTGAACTTTTCATGCAACTGACAGCTGCCCGATTTATATGTGAGAGGTTTGATTCGGCCCTCGGAAGTGAGGCCAGGAAGAAGGAGGGTCATCTTGCGAGGACCGCAGAGCCCAAAAATATTGGGTTGGTATAGTATTGCAGCACGTTCGTTGCGTTCCTTGTCCCGCTTGCCATCGTAGACTGTAAACAGCGTTCCCAAGAAATTAGATCTACAATGTGAATTCAGAAAGACTTTGCACTTGACTTTGGCAACAACGCGTTCGTCAAAATCACCGCTATCAAAGCGATTCAGAGATATCAAGTATGTTGCACCACGGGCCTTTTTCTTCCTTCGGGCAGACATTAGGAAAAACCGCGCTCCATTGGTCCCTTCCAAATAGAGTTCGTACTGTGGATAAACCGACCCCATACTATGCTTCCTCCGAATCACCTTGCACTGGATTTTTTGACCCAGTGGCACTGGTTGAAACAAGAATGATTCATCATCGGGTGTTAGAGGCATGATACTGGATGGCGTAGAGAGCATAGATGTGACCATCTAGCATGTCAGACTCGCAGAATGCCTACGTTCTGGATTTGGAGGGGAAGTGCCGGATCGTTATTGTCCCGCATAGACTGTATATAGGAGAGCGAGTACGAGCGGGAGAGCCCGCGGGAGGCGAGGGCTACCTCGGCCGACAGCAGTTCGGCGTTGGCATCCGGGAGACCATTGCGGAGGGCGTGCTCGGACATTTGCCCCTTTGGTTCATGCGTCGACCCATAGGATGCCGCTTTTCGCTATCATTCCATATTAGGCAACATGCTGGACCTTCCTTTTCAGTAAAGATCGACGCGCGAAATGCTTATTAATTTCCACTCGGCCAAAGTTGTCTATGTGGCCACACAAACACGACTCGGCAGCACCTTCACTCTATCAGTCAAGAATTATTGTACGTTTATTGTATGTCCAGGAACAAATCAAGCTACTTATTTGCGGAGACCAAGACGCTTATCGCGCTCCTCAGCAATGGATAGCTTAAGACCCTTGCCCTTGGGCAGAGAGATCCAGGACTGAGTGCTCTCACCAATGACAAAGACGTTGGCAAGACGGGTGGCAAAGGTCTGATCACGGGCATCCTTCAGGTGGACGATATCGAAACCTCCGGGATGACGTTCGCGATGGGTGATGGTTCCCACGCGACCCATGCTGTGGCCACCAGTAACGAGGGCAATATTGCCAACCTCAAACTTGACAAAGGCCTCAACCTTTCCAGCCTCAAGGTTCACGCGGACAGTGTCGTTGACTCGGATAAGGGGGTCAGGGTAGCGAAGGGTGCGGCCGTCATGGGTAACCACGAACGGGACTCCCTTGGCGCCAACTTGGAGCTTCTTAACCTTGCACAACTTGTATTGAGCCTCCTCATCAGAGATGCGGTGCACAACAAAGCGTCCCTTGGTGTCGTAGAGGATGCGGAAGTTTTCTCCAGTCTTCTCGATCTGAACAACGTCCATGAAGCCAGTGGGGTAGTTAGAGTCAGTGCGAACCTTGTTGTCAACCTTGATGAGGCGCTGCATAACAATGCTGGTAACCTCACGCTTGGTCAGGGCGTACTTCAAGCGGTTGCGGATGAGCACAATAAGAGGGAGACTCTCACGGAGCTTGTGGGGGCCAGAGGAGGGGCGAGGGGCAAAGGTACCGGACAATTTGTCCAGCATCCACGACTTGGGGGCCGCCAGACGCTTCAAATGCTTGCGAGGTCCACGAGCCTAAACAGTGTTAGAGATGGATGGATGAGGGGCATTAGGTACCATTCTCTTGTGTCGAGGTCGAGACCCTGGTCGAGGGAGTATCTAGTGATGGCAATGCAGCATTGAACATGAGATTAGGGGGAGATGAATGTGGGTTGTAGAAAAAGAGTCGAGCGTAAAATGGTGGGTCTAAAGTCGGATGTAGTTTTAGGAAATTAAATGTGGAAGGACCCAGACAAAAGATGTGTAGTCAAAAAATCGATTGTATATACCTCCCAAGGGATGAGTAGTATTATGCTGCTCATAGTATATTGCAACTAGTTGGAGTATTATGCCTCTGAGCTGAGTAACCAGTCTTTGGGTACCTCGTACAGTTTTGGAGTTTATGATTCTGTTACAATCGAGTACCGTAGAGCCATATTAAACATGTCACCGCTAAACTACACACGCCATTACTGCCAAACTACATCCACTATTGCCAAAATACACACGTCATCGCTAGACTACACATGTCATCACCAAAATACACATGTCATGGTCAAACCACACCAGTTATCACCAAACTACACATGTCATCGCCAATGAGGCTGGTCGAGCAATTCGATTGGGTGCGACTCAAAGAGGGCATGACACCGCCCAATAAGGTTGGGGTACTGCTCAGCCGTCGCAGATTCATGTCGGCGCTATGTGGATTCTTTACTCGTCGGCGTCTGTTGGTCAGTTATCTCTATGACCTGCTACTAATTCTTGTCCTTACCCTTCCGTACTTTCTAATTTTTACAATCCCACCGTTCGAGCGAATTGTCTGGCGTGATGACCGTTCAATCATGTTCCCTCATGTTGAGAGCGAAATTATCCCGCACTGGGCAGTGCCAATCTTTGCGCTTATCATCCCGTTGATTTTGATTACGGGATGGCTCGGGATTAGACAGTTTCGGAATAGGAAGCTGCTGGTGGTTTATTTGGGATTGTTACTTTCACTGTTGATTACGGTGCAGTTGACGACGTTGATTAAGCCAATGGTGGGAAGACCAAGGCCGGATTTCTTGGCCAGATGTGATCCGGATCCATCTATCCTAAGCAAAGTTGTGTGTCGTGGGCCGATAAAGCTGGTTCATGAGGGAAGGAGGAGTTTTCCCTCTGGTCACACTTCAGCCTCGTTCGGAGGTCTGGGCTATGCTGGATTCTTCCTGGCTGGCCAGCTTGGAGTATTTGATGGCGAAGGGCATGTTTACAAATTGGTCGTCTCCATGTTGCCGTTCCTGTTAGCGGGATGTGTGGGGCTAACCCGCATCATAGATTATCGTCACCATTGGCAGGACGTCCTTGCTGGCGCTATTATCGGAACAATCGCCGCGTACTCGTCGTATCGAATGTACTTTCCGCCCATAACTAACCAGCAGTCTGGATCGCCCACAGAGCAGCGTTTTAATCGTTATTTGGATATTAGCCAATCATCGCCCGACAAGATTGACAGCCCCGAGGACCAAGGCGAGGCTTCCGGAGCTAACATTGTTTAATAGTTATTTTCAATTTAATATAAAAAGAGTCACTTTGTTGATGGACTAGTTCCACTGAGAAATCATTATGATTGGTGCATTCCCTGGAAATGACAAAGAATGACACTACTCCTGCAAAGAAGCGACCTCCCAAGAATAGTTCCATATCGCTTGGTTGGATCATCACATCTCTGGTAATTGGAATGGGTGCAGTGGCTGTCACTGCTCTTTGGTTTAGCAAGAATGAAACGGCCGAAAATTTTGCCAAATTTGTGCACTCTAAATGGGCTCTTTTCACGCAGAAGCAAGTTTCAACCGAGTTCCCTCCGGTCTCTTCGACTCCAGAAGTCACGCAATATCCTGGAAAGTTGCTCGTCTTTGCCGCCGGCCACTGTATAAAAAAGACCGCCTCCACAAGCTCTCATGAATGTGGAGAGGATGCCTTCTCCATCGCCGTTGCACCAGGAGCTCCCAGTAAGGGTCGTACGTTTCTGGGTGTTGCAGATGGCGTTGGAGGATGGGGATTGTCTGGTGGGGACTCATCAAAAGTATCCACAGGAATTCTGGAGGAAATGAAAGGGCTTGCGAGTGGAACCCGCTTACCGTTGAGTGAAGTTGCAGGTCTTGCATTTGAGCGGATGGCGGCTCAAAGAGTGCACAAGCAAGGTTCTACGACTCTCTGTACGGCCATCCTTGACCATGAAAGCGGGAGACTTGACATTAGCAACATTGGAGATTCGGGTGCCTTGATTATTCGTGATGGAAAGTTGCTCCGAAAGACCAAGCTGGGGGTTGAGGGGTTCAATGCCCCGCATCAGGTGGGCTTTGATCAAGAAGGAAACCCCTATGGCTCGATTCAGCAATTCGAGTCACGCCAGTCAGTCTTTTTGAGATCTGGTGATATGATTGTAATGGTCACTGACGGAGTGTTGGATAATCTCTACGAACAGGAGATTGTTGATATGGTGGTCGCCATGGTGGGTCCAGTGGCTAATCGAAGCGCGACAAAGATGGTGAGTAACATACAGTCACTTGATGCTGCCCTACAGGAGAGAGTGAAGAGCGCCTCCACTACGTTGGCATGGCACTCATGGGCAAGATCTAACGAAGTTCATTGGAAGTCACCGTTTGCACTAAGTGCCCTTAGTCATGGATACATGTTTTCTGGAGGGTATATACTCTGACAAAATGTTTACTAATTTTTCTAGGAAGCAGGACGACATTACAGTGCTAATTGCTGTAGTTCACACCTAGGCGGCAGTTATGTATAATAGCCGGACTGTAGGCCTTCCGTGTGCGCAAATCTACAAATAAATTGGACATGTTTTGATACCCATGGTCTTTGGAGGCCCTCCAAATTCCGTACCACTTGGACCATTTGCTGAAGATTGAGAGCATCTCCAATCATGATTGCAGACCGGCACGCTCGGTATGCCAGTTGTTCTGCAACTCGTGATAAGCAGTGTAGTCCGGCAAATTCCTCCAACCTCATCAGCGACACCATTTCCAGAAAATCTGCGTATTAATATTTACCCAAAGGTATACCAGACTCGGCAAGTTGAATTCCCGCCACAAAAGGCGACGATAGCAATGAAATAGACCTGCCATCGTCGTCGTCTTGAACACGAACTACGAATCCAAGCTCAGAAAAAGCCTTTTGGTTGTCGATTATGTACATGACGTCGTCGAGACCAGTTGTAACCTTGATGGGGACCAACATTGCTTGACAAGTAAACGAAAGATCCCTCTGTAATGATTCTAATCGAAACCTCTCATCGGACGCATGTTGATCCACAATGAACACTCTTGTTCCCTTTGTTGCATCTTCAATCTTGGTTAGAACAAATCCGTGATTAAACTGACCCAAAATTTGCATACGACCAAAATCGCTGCGTTCCAAGATTTGAGCATAATTGTCGAGGGAAACGTCCACGTGGACATGGGCCTGAGGCAAGACGTCTGTGCAGTGGCTACAGTCTCTGATATCGGGCTTTGAGAATAGCGAAGATGGGATTTGATCATCCGACGGAGCGCTAGCTTTGATTGGCGCCAGTTTCACTGGTATCTCAATCTTGTCAGTAAGCGCCTGGTCAAATTCTTGACACAGACATGTAATGAGGCTGTCTTCAAAGGGAATCGAAACTTGTCGTTTGTCAGGAGTCAGATTGGCATCCACCCGCGAATTGGTACTTATGAAGAGAACAAAAATGGGAAAAATGACATCCGAGGAATGATTCCGAAATGTCTCGTTAAGCTTTTTCATTACGCGTGGCAAATCGCACGGTCGACTGTTGAGAAATGAAAATTGTCGATCGGCCGACCTCCTCCCTTCTCGTGTGAAATACAGCGTAGCAGTGAATGCTTCCGTCTCAACTGAGGCGGTCTGGAAGGAGCCCTTGATTTCTCCCTTGAATGCTTCTGCGTATGCCTTGCTTGCATCATTTGATCCACTTGACGCAAAATATACGCTCGACTTGCCATTAGTACACCCAATGCATCTAATTCTAACGTTTGGAACTGCCAAAATATATGACTGCACGAGCCAGAGAGCCCGCGCAAGGTGACGCTTTGCATTTCGCTCCCATTCCGCCCGTCGAACCGGCAGCGATGACAATAAGCCACTCAATCTCACTGTGGTCCCGCTTGGACAGGCTACGCGTGTGGCAGTATCTTTGCTCTTAAGGTTTACACGTAGGCCGGTGCCGGTCGAGTTTGTCCTAGTTTGGCTGGTCACTACAAGGTCTTCAGAAAGTGCCGCCAATGAGTGGAGTGCTTCGCCTCGAAATCCAAACGTCTGTACTTGATAGATATCCTCGTCGGTGGTAATTTTAGAGGTGCAATGCCTTTCTCCCAAAATGTGCATGTCCTCGACGCTAATACCACAGCCGTCATCCGTCACTTCCACAGCCTCCAATCCCAGTCCCCAAAATGATACCACTGTATTGTTTAGTGCACACTATGGTCTTTTTACCAATTTGAGTTGCTCCAGCATCAATGCTATTCTCAATCAATTCTTTTACAGCCGCGCTCAGGTCCAAAATGACTTGTGCTGCAGCCAAGTCTCTGACCGTTCCACCGTGGATTCTTCTAATCATCAACCCACGCAATGGACTCCTCTGCTCATCAACCCACGCAATGGGTTCCTCTGCTCATTAAGCCACACAATGGATTCTTCTAATCGTCAACCCACGCAATAAACTTTTCTAACCATCGTCCCACGCCATGGAACTCTCCACTTATTAACCCACGCAAATTTTATTTACTATACTACAACTCCATCTGCTCTGCCTCATCGTCTGAATAATATGCAATGGAGGATACTTCAGAATCTGCATCCTCCTTCATGGCCACCTCAGAGGAGTCACCCGAGGCAAACCGACGAACATAGTCCTTGACTTTTGTTTCGTAGCTCTTTGGGTCACGCATCATAAGAGCAGCCGCCTCTCCGTTCAGCGGGTCGCTTGGATTTGGATAGCGCAGGAGTTGAGGGAGGAAGACTTCAAAGACGTTGATCAGATCGAACATGGGACTCCATGACTGGTTGATGACGTCGAGACATACAGAACCACTCCTAGCCGATTAGTGACGACAGACGGGATACATTTCATCAATGTTGGGATGGAAGATGCGACTCATAAAACCAATGGAGGGTGACTTGTACGGATAGTTCTCGGGTAGTTCCACGTGGACTTTCCAAACTCCGCCTTCAAAAGGTGCTACGACAAATAAGTACAACGCCTATGCGGTACTTTCTTTGGGTCCGGAAAACATGACGTAAAACTCGTGCATGCTTTCGTTGATTAGCTGCACCTCATACTGGGCCATGATACTACAACAAGGTTACTCTCCCGCACGCCCCCTTACAGCTTCATGACGTCCGTTTGGATCCTCCGACCTGGAGACGACATTTTTTCGGCAGGACGGCTGCACAACTATGCCCAGCCTCGCCAGATAACGAGGTAAACGGTCGGTCGTTAACGCTCAGCAACCAATAAAATAAAGGGCAACGGACCAATTAGAAGACGTGGGGATGCCGTTATTATCGAATCAGAAGGTTGACGGAAGGTTTGCCGTCGTGGCGGCTGTGACAAAGGAATGGGGCATTGGGAATGAGGAGAAATTGCCATGGCACCCAAAAAGATTGCAACTGGACATGGCGTTCCTGAAATTTGTAACCACTCATCACTACGAGTGTTGCGGTGACAGTATACGATTCACAGACCTCGACACAGGAGTCAGAAATGCTGTAATAATGGGACGGAAGACGTGGGACTCCATTCCCACCCGGTTCAAACCTATGGAAGATCGAATCAATATCATTGTTACACGAGATGTGCAGTCTTTCAAGTATCGATATGGGATAACTGTCCTGACGCATTAGTGCAAAAGATGGAAATCGGCATCCCGATGTTGTTGCTGTGACAAGCTTTGAGTCTGCAGTAGAAGAAGCAAGTCGACTTGCCGGTACAGGTCAAATATTTATCCTTGGTATAAGTTACAGAGTAGCTGTCTAATGTTAGGTGGAAGTGGCATATACGAAGCAGCCCTCAACCGTGATTATGATGGTGGCTGTGATTGCGTCTTCCTGACTCGCCTGACTGATCATCCATCCATGCCATGCGATACTCATTTCCCAGGCACATTACTCGATAAATATCCCCGGGTCATAAACATAACGCGCCAGTGCCAGGAATTGCTAACCCCGACGGTAAAATTGACCGACGATGGGGAACATGTGGTGGAGGGAGCTATAACCTATCGGATCGATGCTTTCCGTAAATAGTCGCATTGAGCTGTGGTGGGAAGTGTAGCATACCGCTTCGATGCCTTCTTTAAATAATAATCATTTGATTTGTGGTGGCCACGGACGTCCTTCCAGATGATCCATTTCGTGTTGTATGATGGCGGCGTCAAGTTTTGAGAGGTTGTATTTCACTGGTTTCATTTCAAGGTCTACTCCATTTACGACAATGTCACGCGTCCGAATGACCTCATGTCGCAGGCCTGGCGAACTCAAACAACCTTCTCGCAGAGAAAATGTTTCCGTGCCCAGTGGTGTAATCTTGGGATTGCAAAGGAACCTGATTTTTCCATAGTAGTCTCGCCAGGCGAGTAAACAAAAGTCAAACCCCAGCTGGGGTGCACAAATTCCGACTGCCCGCCTACTCTTCAAAACAATTTTCATTCTTTGTATACAGTCTGCCATTGGCTGGGACGCGACCTCAGTGGGACCTACAATGCCAAACCTGGCTCTTGACATGATGGTGCTGTTGTGGGTGTATAATGGGACGGAAATGCGACCAAAATGGCGCAGGGTGCAGACCAGAAGGTAACATGGCCCCATCGACTGCGGAATCCCCGGTTTGGAGGGACGACACCGGTGGGCACCATTGGCCAAGTCGCCTCTACTAACTAAGCGCCTCTGTCCTTACTGTTACCAATTATTTCTTAATGGCTGTCGAGGATGTAACAGAACCATTGGGAGGCCTTGTGGCGGGCACACAGCGCGAGTTTCCGGTTGACGAGGCGACCAAACAGATTTATTTACTGGTGGCAGAGTTCCTTCACCGAAGAGGACACTTCCAGGCGGCCCGCCATCTGATTAAAGTCTGTGAGAGTGCGCAGCTCTTCCCACCCTCCGTCAACTGGCAGGGTGACGTCTTGTCAACCACCTTTGAACATGGCGTACCATAGTTGTTTACACAGTGTAATAATCATAGATGGCTGGCTGTTCTGATGAAGGGTTGCCTAGTTTGGAAGTGTTGCTTCGCAGTTTGATGCCCCGTGATGGCGAACTTGCCATGCACCAGCCCAAAGACCTTCTGTCCCTTGCAGGACGTCTCCGAGGACAGCTTACCGGTGACGGACGTTCGCGAGGAGAGCCCAAACTGGCTGAAATTAGGTCTCCGTTGAGATTGCCGCTCCGGGGTGTGATTCTTAATTTCCTACTGCCCTGGTCGATTGGATCACCCTGGGCCGATAATATGCTCGCCGTCGCTGCCACTCGCTTCTTGCATGTATGTCGCCTAAGGGTCTGTCTAATGCTGTTGTAGTTGAAGACGATTACAGGCCATAGACTTCCATCATACTGTATGCAGTTCGATCGGTCCGATCACCGGATCATTACTGTAGACGACTTGTCTTTGTTAAAATTGTTAGGGCGGCGACGACGGTATTGTCAAGATTTGGTGTGCCAAGAGTGGCGTTTTATTATACTCCCTCCGTTCTCACTCAAACTGCATCTCGGACATTGGTCTGGATCCCAGTAACACTGTTCTCGCTGTCGGGTCAATTGACGGCTATTTGACATTCTGGGATCTGCGCATTGGACATCATCTATTCACCATCAATGCCTTTTCCCCCATCCTTACCTTGGAATTTCGGCCAGTGGAGGGAGCCAGCAAGGAACTGGTTTTGATGACCACATGTTCAGATGGGTATGCCAAGTTTTGGTCGATCAATCTCCAACAGCGTACCTGGAGTACAATCCCAGTCAAATTCCATTGCAAATCACTTGCACGGGATGAGATCCGTTGCGCTTCCTTTTCACCGTCAGGACTGCGTTTCATCACGGGAGCTACTGATGGGATTGTTCGGCTGTTCAGTGTTCCTGATGTGGCAGACATTAAGGCTGGTGTGCAGCCCTCAATATTCCTGCCCAATGTACAATATTTGGAAGAGCACGAGGGCTACATTAACAGTGTGCATTTCAGCACTAAAGGAACAGAATTTGTGACCAGTTCGTCTGATGGCACAGTAAGAAAGTGGAGATATGATGCAAAGTGGCTTTCAGATCCGTATGACACAACCGCCGTGTTGGGAGATAGCACGGATATGATAGTGCCCGGAAGACCGAGAAAGGTCACCATTGTGACATTTTGCAATAATGACGAAACGATTGTTGCAGCTGTCAACCAAGGATTTGAGTTGATCGTTTTCGATGCGAAGCGTCAGAAATCTCCCCGTGTTTTGCATTATCACCGTGGGGAAGTCTACATTCTCACTGCCAATCCTGCTGATGATCGTATCGTCCTGTCGGCGGGATGTGATGGCCGGGCTGCGCTGTGGAACATGCACACGGGGACTCGCATATTCGAGTTCCAGTTGGAGAATACCCGATTCCTGGATGGCGGGTTTTCACAGAACGGGACCATGTTCTCTCTAGTGGATGATTTAGGACGAGTGTCCATTTTTGGATGTGGCATCTCTCCCGACTCCTTCTCCAAAGCTCCTTCTTCGCAATTTTTTCACGATGATTGGAATGAGCTCATTTTCGACTCTCAACGCACTGCCTTGGACGCAATCACGCAAAGACCGCCCCACCTGGCCTCTAGAGAAAAGATTTTTTCAATTGAACGAAACCCTTATGATCTCATTGTGAAAGAGTCCTATCCACTGACCATTCCGGTGGATATTGATGAGGGCGTATTGATGAGACAGCAGCAGTTATATCAGCGACAGCTGGACACTGAAATTGACTTGTACAATCGGGAACTTCAAGACACGGTACCTGGAAGTGTTCCTCGGCACACAAGATCGCGACGAAGACGCGTTTTGCATGGCTCAGATGTCGAGGATGAAATACCTCCGGTCGCTGAACAGCCGGCGGAGGAGGGCGAAGAAGAATATCGTCTCGCAAGTGCGGGTTCTGAGACGGACGGTGAAGTTGGGATAACTTCTACCGACCACGAAATGCCTAGTCCAGGTCCGTACAATTTCCGGAGGAGACTACACGAGGCGTCACCTCGTCAAGGACGTCGCTCAGACCGACTCCGCCCAATTCCCGAGTTTGAGGAAGAAGAGGAGCCATTGTACAGACCCGATCGACCTGCTTTACGACATCGAGGATCCTCTAGAAGGCGTCCGGTCATTACTGAATCAGACGAGGATACTGGTCCACTCATCGAACGGGTTCAACAAGTCTCCAAGTGGCTGTCCATGAAGGATCGTCAAGTGTTCCCTTACTTGCCCCAAATTTATGATGTTGTGGCATACTTTCCCGAGGGACACCGTTTATTCCTGTCTCGAGAGGAGGGAGTTCAATTTCACGATGGGCTACCATGGGAGACTGAGGGTCGTCTCCCGCCCGTAGTGTTTGGTCAGATTATTTCGATGAACTTTTTCCCTGGCGATCCCACGTGGTGTCTAGTAGAGTTGTTGATTCTACGCAAGATGGAGGCACGTGAATCCCTCCCACCGCCTACTCACATCCCGGCAAGTGCACATCGCATCCAAATTGCATTTTACGACATGGACAACCAACCAGACTTTATTATCCCATTCTGTCGTTATCACTGGAGTGTTCAACCCGTACAACGCTATACTTCTGGTGAGATTGTGCGTGTGGTCTTTGGAAGAAACGAAACTTATGAGGCACGGGTGAAAAAGGTCACAGTGCCAGCTGATCGGATCCCGGAGAAGCCTTGGCAATGCTATTTTGTGGAATGGCTAACACTCTCGGACGACCCTGAACCGCTGAGTCCGTGGGAGTTGGAGACGATTCTTGAAGAGGACTCTCCCAACCGAGAGCCATACTGTTGTTCCGAGTACATTACCTCGGAAGTGCTCCGACAGTTGGACGAGGGGTTACAAAAGTTGATGGCTGACCCCCGCGGTGCTCCCTTCAAGAAGGCGGTGGATTTGCACCAATTTCCAGACTATTTGGAAGAGGTTGCCTATCCCATGGACCTTACTCTGCTCCATCAGCGGGTTATTAATGGCTATCATCGCAGAATTGAGGCATTTGAATGGGATGCCCGGCTCATCTATGAAAATGCCTTTGTCTACAATCTCCCCGACAGTGACATTGTCCAAGATGCCGACTATATACTCTCTGAAATACTCCGGCTGGTCAAACGTGCTGAACGAGGCACAAGACGCATCTCCCGACACGTCAATACAACTGATTCTACAGACCGTTCTAATCATGGGAACCGTGCTAATCATTCTAATCGCGCTGATAGTCATGAAACTCCGATGCGACATGGCGCAGCGGAAAGAGAAGCCAGAGCAAGGCGGAGGGCGGGACTCGATTTGCCTATTCATCGACCGGAGCAGTCCAGTCATCGGTCTGAGCAGCGCAGCCATCGATCTGAGCAGTCTAGACCAAAACGACGACGAATCCGATCGGACGAGGAAGATTCAGACTCTCAATTGGACACTGATGAGGAGGTCATTACCCCAAGAGTAAGGACTGGTGGTCGACGGCATAGTCCCAGAAGCGTGACCGAAACCCCAACGTCATTGCATCTTCGGCGTTCTTCTCGTTACACAAGCTGATATTGTAATAAATTCTCACATTCGGTAAAAATGGTGTATTTGTACGTTACTCACATTGGTCGCTTATATATTTCCATAATGGGTAAACGGATTAATATTTGATAGACTGGCAGGTTATTACCGCCACACTTTGCAATACTCTGCCCTCAGGATAGTCCAAATAATGCCGTATTACGCAGTACAGTCGGGAAGAAATCCAGGTGTCTATTCCACTTGGGACGAGTGTCGGGAAAATGTCAACGGCTACCCCCGTGCCAGACATGCAAAGTTCTCAACTCGCCAGGAAGCAGAGGCGTTTGTCAGACAGTCATCCGTGCAGCCATCTGAAAGTCAAAGCGAGAACTTTGTGGTTTATACAGACGGAGCGTGCACGGGGAACGGCCAGAGGGGCGCCCAGGCGGGATATGGAGTGCATTGTCCTTCCCGTCCCGATTTGGATCGTTCGGGAGCATTGTCAAACAGTGAGCCGCAGACTAACCAACGTGCAGAGCTGACCGCAATCCTCGAAGGACTCAGGGCAACGCGAGACGTGGAGGCACCAGTAGAGATCAGGACAGACAGTCGTTACGGAATCGGATGCGCAACAGATTGGAGTCGTGAATGGGAGCGCCAGGATTGGAATGTGGACAAGAAGAATCTCGATTTGGTAAAGGAAATTGTTCATGAAACACGAAACCGAAGGCATCCCGTCACCTATGTATTTTATTTGGTCGTATTAACTCTTGTAGAAGCATGTTAAAGGACACTCTGGCGAGCCTGGGAATGAGCGTGCCGACAGATTGGCCACCTATGGGGCTCGCTCTCGCGATTAATAGAATAAACCGCATTACTGGTTAATTCTTTGTCTAGAGATAAATGTCCCGACTAAGCTGTTTAATGAGAATTTACACTACGAGCTAATCGACTAAACATGACCACTCACAATATCCATTCTTGCGATTAGTCTAATAAACCGCATTATTTATTAACTCTTCGTCCGGATATGAGCGCACAGAGACCAAACTGCATCAAACTGCTGAGTGGGAATTCACATTACGGGCTCACCGAATCGATAGCCAATCGATTAAACATGGCCATTTCCCCGATGCTCCTTGTGCGTCAGGCCAATGGAGAGAGCACTCTGACTGTATGCGAGTCGGTGCGAGACCAAGACGTGTTTCTTGTTCAAACAGGCAGCAGTCGTACGGCTGGTGGGCTCAACGACCATATCATAGAGCTGTGCCAGTTGGCCTCGGCTTGTCGTGTCGCCTCGGCCCGTCGTATCACTGCAGTAGTGCCTTGCTATCCGTATGCCCGCCAGGATAAAAAGGACCGCAGTAGAGCGCCTATTACTGCCAAGCTGGTGGCAAATCTACTCACTGTGGCGGGTGCAGATCATGTGATTACAATGGATCTACATGCATCTCAAATCCAAGGCTTCTTTGACGTCCCCGTGGACAATCTGTGTGCTGAGCCGGTGCTGCTAAATTACATTGTCACCAGCATTCCCAACTATCGGGAAGCCATCCTAGTGTCGCCAGATGCGGGAGGGGTGAAGCGCTGCGCAGGAATGGCTGATCGACTTGATTTGGACTTTGCAATCATTCACAAGGAACGGAAGCGCGCCAATCAAGTCTTTCGGATGGTGTTGGTGGGAGATGTGAAGGATCGTATAGCAATCATTGTTGACGATATGGCTGATACGTGTGGCACTTTGGTGTTGGCTGCACAGTCGTTAAAGGAACATGGCGCTAAGGAAGTCTATGCCATGGTGATACATCCGATTCTCTCGGGTGATGCAGTGCAGCGCATTGAAGCATCGCCCCTGACCAGACTGGTAGTAACCAATACTGTTCCCCTCTCTGATGAGGCGCGGGCATGCGAAAAGATTACCGTCCTTGATGTGTCTGGGATCCTCGCCGAGGCCATCCGTCGTACACACAACGGTGAATCCGTATCCTATTTGTTCTGCCACGCTCCTGGTGAATAAGCATGTGTGTCGAGATCCTCAATAAAGAAGGGATAATCAGAACAATCGATGAAGGATAATGTTATTTGTGAGACTATAAATGGGTCGTTGGATTAACTGAATAGATTCCCTTCTCTTCTCTTGTCTTCTCTTCTCGTCTCTTTCCGCCTGACAAAGTCCGTGGTATTATCCCCACTACGCGACAAGGTGATAATATAAGGTAATAAAGGGTGTAATATCATCGTTTTCTTGCATTGCAGCACGGTTTTTGACGAAAGGAAATTTGTATATTATCAATATGCAGTCAAATCCCTCACATTCTCAACAAGCCTCTGCTCTGTTGATGGGTGAAACTATCTTTTATTAAAGCATATGGGCTTTTTATAGGTGGCCATTCTTAATAGAATCAGATTGGACTGTGAGACCGCTATCTGGGTCGGACTCATTAATAGTAAGTGGATGCTGCTTAACAGCCTCATTTCTTACATTCTCAACAAACCTCATTCCTTATATCCTTAACAAGCCCCACCCTTACATTAACAAATCCCACTCCAGCCAACCTGGCAAAACGAAAATAATTAGCCGTTGTCATGGCGGGGAATCAATTATTCCGATTCAGGCGCGAAAAATTGTGCGCGCGCATTTGACCGATGCTTGGCGATGCAGATGATGGACCGAAGCGGCCGCTCCTTCCCTCTGAGCTAAAGGTATCCAGTCATGGCGATTGATTGTGTAGAAATTGCTCAAAAGCAAGCGTACCAAGCAGAGTAGAGATGCACTCGTCAGAGAAGAACACAACACTGGATGTATCAATGTTGCACCACCAAAAGTATCCCTCCCAAATGAGAGGAAGCCGTTCGGTCACATCACTACCAACGAAATTGTAAAGCCCAAGACGCCCATCCTAACTGTGGCGCGACCAAAAGTGTCTTGGACCCTCTCTGAGAAGCTCACCATCACCACTGACGCATCTATTGCCCCGTGGAAGACACAGCTCGGCAAGTCGGACTGTCCTGCGGAGCTGACCAATCTGTTTGATTTCTACCGTTTCCCATTTCCCGCACTACCTGATCCCCGACGTCTATGCAATATCCTGGCTAAGAAAAGCGACTCACTGGAACGTCAATTCTTTAAATCCATGGTGGACAGTTGGAGGAAGGCATTGTTGTCGCTCTATAATGGCCTCAAGACGGGAACCATCCCCTATTTCTATTATCTGCAGTCAGATCTTGTTGTACTCTTTCGCAATGATGGGGGCAAGATGAAAGCATTCATCTCCAAAGCGACCAAATCACTGATAGAGTTGTTGAAAGGAGAAGGTCTTGAATTTAAACAACTAGACGATGACGGAGAGTCCTTTCTAGAACGGGTTGAGGAGATTAAGAATTCTGATCATGGCTCTGATCACGATTCGGATCACGGTTCTGGCCAAGAAAACGTCGATCCTCAACTCATCAAAGAGGCCATTAATAGACGGATCAACCGGGTCCGAAAGACAAATTCCAAACGGGTTTCTGTTGCCTCCACTACGCTGACCATTTCGGAAGAAATGTCTGTCCATGGTTTGGTTGATTTCCTGCTCAATCAACGTGATGGAAAGTCGTTTGTTGTAATGCCTGAATTAGTGGCTCCGAGTCCATTTCTCCACGGAACCCTCAGCAGAACGGATTTGAGTGTCGTTGGGCCTATCCATGGAGGTGATTATCAAATTACTGGAACCGGCATGGTGCTCCCCACAGCTGCCGAAGCATTGGTTGACCGTGTTTATACCTTGAATAGGGGACAGTCTTCATTCAATCTGAGTGCCACGTTAGATGAGCGAACCGAATCTTTTCTACCTTTTCATCTGTAAAATAGAGGCATTTTATCCTGTAATATTGTAAAAGGACGTATTATACGGGGCGGAGACGTTGTATAGACAATTTGACCGTTGGCTAAACAACCAGCTAAGCAGTCGGTTAAACAGAATTATCTGTAAGAGAAGCTCTACTCAATGAGCAATTCCACCCCACCCCACCCATATTCTACACCTCACAGTTTATGGCTCATTGGCAAATTACCAGTTCAAATTCGGGTCAAAAGATTAAACAAAAATCTTAAAGTTGTTTATGGTCACGGCACCTGTTTGCGAGCCTCCGACAGTGGCACCTGTGGAGCCTCAAGAGGACAAGATGAACATCTGGACGGCTTCCCAGGTGGGAGACCTCTTTAGGGTGCAGGTTCTGGTGACAGAACAGCCAGACTTGGTACACGCGCCAAGTCCGAATGATCAAATCCCGCCGCTCCATTGGGCCGCGCTGAATGATCGCACATCTATCCTGCGCTATCTCCTCGAAAAGGGCGCAGTAGTTAATTCATTGGGAGGTGAACAATGGTCAACGGCCCTCCATTGGGCGACCACCAAAGGACACATTGACGCCATGTCGACCCTCGTGACGTTTGGAGCAGATTTGGCACTACGGGACCAACCGGGATACACCGCGCTGCATTTGGCGGCACAACATGGACAGACATTGGCAGTGCTTTATTTGTTGGCTTTGGGAGTGGATGTGGAGGAGCGGGACGGATTTGGACGTACTGCCCTCTTATGGGCCACGTTCCGGGGTCATGTGGAGACTGTGCAAGTCCTGTTACAGGACGGAGCCAATCCCGATTCTATGGACAATGGCGGTACCACTGTGCTCCATTGGGCCGTCATCAAAGGCCATTATGAAATTATTCGATTGCTCTTCAAATATCGTGCCGATCCGTCCGTCAAAGACGCAGAAGGAAAGACGGCAGCCGATTGGGCCAAACAAAAGGACCATTACAAATGGTTCTCCATTCTCCTTATTGAGTTTGGGCGCAAGAATCTGCTGAAAGATCTCGCCCCCCTCAACATAAACTATTGGCGTCCCGCCCGAGGACGGGCCAAGTTTATTATGGGCAAGATTGTACCCTGTATTGTGTATCCGCTGTATTCGTTGGTTCTGTGGACTGTGTCGCCCTGGGTGTTGGCCTTGGGAATTGTGATTGCGATATTCATGGTCTATGACAAGTACATCCGTACACTCTTCTTCCCCTCCATCAATCCCACTGAAACTGGCATGGTGTTTGCCTACCAGGCCGTCATGATCCCACCCCTCTTCCTTCTGGATATCTTTGTCCTCTATCCCGCCACACCTTCCCACTATCTCCTCCATCTTTTTTGGACTGCCACTGTCCTATCTTCTGTATATTTTCTGCGTCGGGTCAATCAGACTGATCCGGGCATTCTTCGGCCCCCCCTCACCATCGCTGACCGACATCAACTCATATTGGAGTTGGTGGGCGAGTCGGAGCTGAATCGGAGAAAGTATTGTGTGACATGTCGGATAAAGAAGCCGCTACGGTCAAAGCATTGTCGAGTGTGTGATTTCTGTGTGGCAAAGTTTGATCACCATTGTCCATGGACGAACAGCTGTGTGGGAGTGGGAAATCATCGTTACTTTATCTTTTACGTCTATTCAGTTGTCCCCTCGTTGATTGTCTTTGTCATTCTCGCTTATCTTTGTACCAATTTTGGGGATGCTCATTTTTGTAGATTTGCAGACTTTGCCCATTGCAGATGTGACGGCGGGCAGCTTTTGCATTATGAGCAATAGACTGTGTCGTCAGGCCATCCTCGCCCCCTTTGTTTTTGTCTGTATGGTGGAAAAGTGCACTTTTATTCTATGGGTGGGTTTCCTGCTCGTTGTCCAGACATGGCAGATTGCCAAGAATCAGACTACCAATGAAGTGTCCAACTGGTATCGTCTGGAGTATTTCAATCCAGACACGACCGTCCCCGCTGAGGACCATGAACATGGACCCAAGTGCAGCCATGGGACAAAGCTGAAGAATCCGTTCGATAGAGGAACACTACTGAATTGTACAGAGTTTTGTTTGGGTGCGTCAGACACTGCGTACTACGAGATGCACGTCCTGCCCGTGACCAAGGTTCCGGAGGCCATACTCGCAGCCTCTCCCTCGCTCAAGACGGCCCTGCTAAACGAGAAACCTAATACTCACATTGTATAAATTGTGCTGTGACTTGGTAGTGTTCATGCGGCGGTTAAGACCCCACCAATCAGAACCCTTTGGAAGACGAAACAAGCGAATTGCAGCATGGACGAGCTTGCTGCAAAAGACGACGAGGAGCGTCCCCAGGAGCCATTGCGGTCCATTCTGTCGAATGAAATGATGATGGACAAGCAGGGTGGATTGGTGACGAGGCCCGAAGCCACTCCACCACCACCGGTCATGCAGAGCAACGAGGAGGTGCGGATAAACCGGTCGGCTCTAGCTTCGCTGGCCTCGTCCGTAGATTCAGTTGGCACTCCCACCATTTATACCGGCGAGGAGATGCCCTTTTCCATGAGCCCCGAAGATTACACTATCGGACCGGCCATAGGTATTTGTGCCGATGCAATATTAAATTTTAGGCTTTGGCTCCTCTGCAATTGTTTACCACACGACCTATGTGCCGCTCAACATGACCGTGGCCGTAAAAATGATCGACTTGGATCACTTTGAGCGGAATCAAATTGACGAGCTTCGCAAGGAAATCCAGGTCATGACCTTGTGTAAACATGCGAATCTATTGCGGATCTTGGCTTCCTTTGTGCACGAATCAAAGCTGTGGATAGTGACGCCATTCCTACGTGGCGGATCGTGTTTGGACATTATGAAGACGGGCTTCCGGGACGGCCTGGACGAGGCATCCATTGCGACCATTCTTCTGCAGGCCCTGCAGGGCTTGGATTACCTCCATCGGGATAGTCACATTCATCGCGACGTCAAGGCGGGAAATTTACTAATGGATGTTGACGGAACGGTGCAACTGGCCGACTTTGGTGTGAGCTCCTCGCTGATGGAGGATTTGGAGCGACGTGGGTTGAGAAAGACTTTTGTGGGGACGCCGTGTTGGATGGCGCCAGAGGTGATGGAGATGACACGGGGCTATGACACTAAAGCGGACATTTGGTCCTTTGGTATCACTGCCCTCGAGCTGGCCTATGGCCACGCGCCATTCTCCAAATATCCGCCCATGAAGGTGATTTATTTGACATTGAGCAGCGCACCTCCAAGTTTGGATCGGAAACGGTCCAAGAACAAATACAGTCGGACATTTAAGGAAATGATTGACCAATGTCTGCAAAGGGATCCCACCAAACGGTATTCTTTAAACCATTCTAACAATGTCTATAGACCCACAGCTGAGATGTTGCTGAAACATCCCTTCTTTAAAGCAGCCAAAAAGAAGAGTCATTTGGCAAGTACAATCTTGGCAGTGATCCCTCCTCTGGAACAGCGTCCACGAGTGACCAAACTGGTGAAACAATTGGCAGATAATGCAACCACTGAGACTAGCGAGATGACGGGACAAGAATGGGACTTTTCCGAGTCCGAGGCAGAGACTGAGGTGGGAGGGGGCGGAGTAGGCACTGAGCCATCCACTGCGCCCAATAGTCCCGAGGCGACCGATGAAGGCACTGTGCGGACCATTGGCGACAAACGGTGTAGTCGGTTTGTGGTGGAGGCGGAGCCACCATCTGGCGACCCCAGCACCAGATCCTCCCCCACTGAAGAAAAGGGCTTAGTGACTCCCCTGGATCTGGTAGATGGTATGGAAGGCGAAGATGCAGGTGGAGTACGGAAGGGAAGATTCAGCGTCCTCGAATCAGCCCGGGACAATCCAACATCTCCTATGGATACTCAACTCCCTCTAGTGGGGAGCATCATTGAGGGCGAATTGGAGGATGGGAGGAGGAGTCGGTTCAAGGTAGAGATTCCTTCCATCCCCCCTGATGAAGTCGGAAATGGAGCACCCAGTCGATTCCATGTCTCTCAACCTCAGCCAGCTCGGATGGTTCATGAGAGCGTCGATAGTCTGCCCGCTCCTTATCCACGTGGACCCGCCTACCCTCTTTACGAAGAGGTGAATGGGAATGGAGAGACGCCCTCCACTTCGGTTCCCTATGGACGGGACTTTAGCCAGTCAGCACCGATTTTTGTCCATCCGTCTCAGTTTGATCAACTTTTACTGCTGAACGAGCTGATCCGTCAGCAACTTTTGGAGCTGCGCAATTCCACCCGTCGAAACGACAGTTTGTATGGATCTGCCTCATACCACCCAACGATCCATTACAATGGCTTCTCTGAATGGGAGGGCCGACCGATGGTGGAGGATCCCCAAGTGTCCCTCCCCCCAAACCTCTCCGCCTATTCGCCTGCCGAGCCGTGGGATCCGCGGAAACGACGTTCCATGTCCATTGACCAACGCGGTGTTCGTCCCTTTGCCTCAGCCGGAGTGCATCGGACGGTGCATTCAATAAAATCACCCCAGCCGGATGGTCTGGAGTTGATGCGGAGAGAGTTGGAAATGTTGAGGAGAGAGAATGAGGTGTTGCGTAGGAAATAAACTATACCGAGTCTTTCATACTATCATATTGTCGTATTGTCATGTTAGCATGTTTTGCTATTATGACATGCTACCGCATCATCACATTGTCGTGTCTCATGCCAATATACTACCATATCATTATATTTCTGTGCCACTCATCATATTATCCGGCTATCTACATGCTGTTTATTATTACAAGTCACTATTCGACAATGCGCTGTTGTCGTTCTCAGTGTCCAAAGGCGATAACTGGGCTAATTTCTTGGTCAGCTCTTCAATCTCCGCCTTGGCCACCTCGTACAGCATGGTGACAACAGCCAGCTCCCCAACCCTTCCTCTAAGCTCGATATTTTCGCCCCGCAATGTTTCACAGAGTTCATGGACCCGACGGTTCTCCACCAGTGTCTCCCGCAGTGCCGTCTCCATAGAGTCCATTGGCTGATATGCGTTATCAGTGGCGCCGTTACTCAAGTCGCTTAGGGGACGGCGGGTCTGTTTATGGCCCGACTTGGTTGCCAAGTGTGATGTGGACTTTTTGATTGTCGTTGGAGCATTTTCAACATCCTTCAATGGAAAGGCACTCAGCATCACCACTAGCACGGGGGAGTACCACGATGGGCGGGAACATTGCACCCGCCCAATTATCCCGCCAACTCGGAAACATGTGAATAAAATTCATTTGTCTTTAGGGAGCCGAGCATAAGGTTTGTATGATTGAGTTGTAACCTCATTAGTGAGCTGGATATGAAGAACTTTTAGCCTCAACACGAGCATAACCTTTGATCTCGTCAACGAGCCGCTATGGCCGACCTATCTAGCCTCATCACGGGTATAGTTCGCTCCTGAAATACTTGATTGAAGTTTTATTAAAACCAGTCGCGACGACGGCCAACAAAGTAGATAATGACAGAGGATGCAGACATGGCGAGGAAAAAGATGAACCAAGGGATCCACGACTCAGTTTGGTAGCTGTTACCTCCAGGTACAAAAATGTTCATCCCCATGAGACCAGTAATCATACTCCAGGGCAACGCTACAGTGGAGGCAGCAGTCAGCTTCTTCATGACATCGCTCATATGGTTAGATGTCTCACTGATTTCGATGGAGAGAAGTGCCAAGTAGTTTGCGTGGGAACGATTGAGAGACTCGTCATATTGGTGCAGCGTCTGATCGACCATGGCCGTGTGGTCTTGCAGATCACGCAAATAAAGATGCGCATCTTCACTAAATCGCATGCTGCAGCGTTTGGCAATGACTCGAAACAGGTCCGATTTTGCTGACATTAGACGGATTAGTTGTGTGACTCTCCGTCGCGAATTGGCAATTCGTCCCAATAGTTCTGAATGGGTTTGCGAGCGGGTGCTGGCCGTAGAGGAGCCGCCCACAAGATCGTCAATGGCGTCAATTTCAATCTCACTGGCCCGCACTGACGGCACGAACATTTCCAACACGTCTTCCAGAATGGTGTAGACGATCCAATCCGACGTCAGTCCGGTCCGAGCCGTTAACAGACGCATACGTTTAGCAATGGTGTGGGAGAATTCCAGAGGATCACGGTGGATTGTGACAACACAGCTTGGACTGACCAACATGAATAGATTGATGGGTAGCATGTAGTCGTCACTCTGGGCGTCACTCTCAAATGCCTTAATGCAGATAAAGTAGTACTTTTCAAACACGTCACATTTTTCTCGAATCTCCTCCCCATCCGACTCCAATCCTTCCAACGTCAGTGGATGCATTTTGAATATCTCGCATAGGGCACGCAGCTCCTCTTTGGTTGGATTGCAAATGTCGAGCCAGAAGGGACCGTTTCGCATGACTTCGCTCAGATTGGGGATTTTGGAGGGGAGGGGGCTGACTTTTCCATAGGCTGCGTTTCCATTTCCCAATCCCGTGCTAAAGCCGTGTCCATGTCCGTGCTTGCACACATCTGCAAGCACATGGTGACGCAGTAGGCCCGTCTGCATGGAATAAAAGACGTACTTTCCCTTCTTGTGATCACTCACATCCACATCATTTCCAGGTCGGAAGACATTCAAATGATCCTTTAGCGCCGCAAAGTCAATGTGCTCCGTGTCCTCCAAGTATCCATCCTCAGAGCTTGAATAGGATGCTGGTGAGTAGACCCAATTCTGCAGGACTTCCAGTTTGGGCGCATTGGTCCAGAATGTCGTGCCGGTATCCTCGTGTTGCTCCTCGCTTCTGGGAGTCAGGGGAAAGCCCTCTTCCGGCGGCTTAATGTCATCGCCACCACGGTGGATGGGGTAGGGGTGTTCCCAGCCACTGCTCATCCAGCGGCTGCTGCTTGAAAAGACGGATTGTAGGGCTGTGGTGGTTGCTGGTGTGCAAAAAGCAACAGTACCACCCGGACATTCCAGGGTGTCGATTGTCTAAACAGGCAAGTCCTGATTGGCCCGTGCGATGGTACAGTGTTCACTGCCAGAAAACTTGGCCACTGCTCTGGATGTTCCTCATTTCGCCCAGCTTTTAACTCTCCTTAATGAGGAAAATGCGCAGTTTGAGATGATTGTGGGCGAGCATCAAAGACATCTTGAACAGTTCTGGCAACTTCGATTGCTCAAGAATGCACTCTCGAATGGCAATTCCCGCAGTGTCAATATTGCCCAAGCCCAGCAGGATTTTCCTTTTCTTGACATTGAACAATCTACCATGACTGCTAACCAAGCTTCGCAGGGCATTGAGCAGCTTGTCGCGCCGCTGATTCAGACTGGACAGCTCCTCTTCCCCAGTATCCCTGTGCACTCTACATCCACACTCCTTCAATCCGTGCAGCTCGCCCAAAGACAAATCCAAGAATGCACGGACGAATTCAGAAGTAAACTTGACGACATTTTGGCGTCGCTGGTGGATTCTACTAAAAAGCTTCATCAGGTCGAGGAGGCGTGTCAGAAAATTGTTTTAGGGGCAGAACCGGTAGCAGTGCGCTATCTGGGGACCTTTTCCATCTATATCCGTGCGGTTATTGAGTCACTGGATCTTAAATTACAGTAGCCACTCGCATTTCAGTCTCATCGGTAGGATTATTCAAATGGAAGCAAAATTGGAGATTTACCAGGGCGGAACTACAAGATTGCAAAATTGTGTTGCAGTTTCAGAGGAACTACTGGAGGAACTTGATAATCGGATCAGCGAGGGGGCCACCAATCTGCTGCTCTTCCAGCAGCTCGGCCCGTCAGTCAGCAAGATTGCCATGCAGTACCAGCAAATATTGACCCAAATAAGCCTCGCCAAGGAAGACCTCTCTCAGTTGCACACATAGATTTAGTGTTTAATAAACAATACGAGTAGCCACTGCCTCAGGTAGATGGAAAATACTTTCAAAAATATGGTCCAAGTCTGTCTCACAGCCGGCACACACATCCGCCATGATGTAGGAATACTGTCCGCGACTTTCACAGACCTGCTTTTCAATGTTAAATTGCCCCAGGATCTGGTTAATCTTGAGCAAGACTCCAGGAACATTCTGGTGTACATTAAGCACTCGACACGGATACGGAGTGCTGGGCTGCTCAAACGTGTTGACGCGCAGATCAAGCTCTGGAAAGTTGACGGAGCCCAACGTGGTGCCTTGGTCAAGGAATCGGATCATGTTAGTGGCCACCTCCACTCCAATAGCAGCCTGCGCCTCTTCAGTGCTGCCCCCAATATGGGGTGTCAAGATGACATTGTCCAATCCCTCCAGACCAGTACTCCATGGACCGTTTGCAGCGGGTTCTTCTGGATACACATCCAATGCTGCACCACCCATCCTGCCAGATTCCAGGGCCTCCTTCAATGCCAGCAAATCCACAACTGAACCACGACTGGCATTAATAAGCTTTGCACCCGGCTTCATCAGCTTTAACTCCCTGGCACCGATCATATTGATAGTTTCACTCGTCTCGGGCACATGCAACGACACAAAATCGGACCGCTCAAGCAGCTCGTCCAGACTTTCGGTGGGAGTTGCCATGCCAAGTGGCATAATCTGTTGAATATCATAGAAGAGCACTTGCATTCCCATTGATTCAGCCAGCACGGACAATTGGGCTCCAATATGGCCATAGCCAACAATGCCCAATATTTTGCGACGAATCTCTTGACAACCACCTGCCGTCTTCTTCCATTGTCCATTGTGCATTTCCCGGTTTCGGTCACCAAGTTGTCGCGCTAGAGTGATGATTTCGGAAATGACCAGCTCGGCAACGCTGCGGCTGTTGCTAAAGGGTGAGTTAAAGACGGCAATTCCACGGGATAATGCCGCCTCCTGGGCTACCTGATTAACCCCGATGCAGAAGCAGCCTATGGTGAGGAGACAGGGTGCTTCCTTGATGAGGTCTTCTGTGATTTGTGTCTTGCTCCTGATTCCCAGGGCATGCACGGTCCTGAGCTTTTCACGCAGCTCCTCCTTTGGCAATGACTTGCTGCAAACCTCCACCTAATGCTTAGCGCATGATTGTTGCTATACTTGGTAGCCCGCCTCGCGGAGCATCTTTTCGGCGATAGTGCTAATATTCTCCACCAACAGGACCTTGATCTCATCCGTTTTGAAGGGTCGTAGTCGACGATACTTTATTACTCGGCTGCCATTCGCACTTCCGGGTCGCGACTCTACCATCTTCAAATCCACTCCTCTGTTTACCAGATTAAGCATAATGGTCCACTTCCACTCACGGTAATGATTGGCCAGAGCCGGGGTCCCTTCCATATAGCTCAATGGCCAAGCGAGGTATGCATCCCTCTCATCCATCCATCTAACCGATAGGCAGTGGAGGAGTCTCAGGCAACCGGTTCCGTATGACCCTCGGTCTCCCCGTGGGTGCCGTCATCAACTGTGCCGATAACTCGGGTGCGAAGAATCTGTACGTCATTGCCGTCAAGGGCATCAAGGGCCGTCTGAACCGTCTGCCCGCTGCTGGTGTGGGTGATATGATTATCGCCACTGTGAAGAAGGGAAAGCCGGACCTCAAGAAGAAGGTCATGCCCGCCGTCGTTGTTCGTCAGCGAAAGTCGTGGCGTCGCCGAGATGGTGTCTTCATCTACTTTGAAGATAACGCTGGTGTCATCATTAACCCCAAGGGTGAAATGAAGGGATCCGCCATTACCGGACCAGTCGGTAAGGAGTGTGCCGACCTCTGGCCCAAGATTGCCTCGACTGCCGGAACCGTCGTCTAAATAGTGCATTTCCACTGACAAATAAAGAGAGTTGGTGCTGGCAATTATAGTAGTAGGGTGTGTTTATTGGTGAGGTCTATGTAAAGACCCTGTACTGGAGTCCTTGGTCCGCAGATGTACACTGTCTAATAGTCAGGCTTCTATTATCATTATTAAAGTAACGTGCTAACAGCGGCTTCGTGGGTACTCCCGTCAAGGCGTGCTCTCTTGGTTGGCCTGGATGATGGCTGGTGTTCAGTGTGTCCTATTTCAACCCTGTCATTAGAAGATCTTGTATCCGAAGATAGGTGCACCGGATATCTATATACCCGTACAGGTATGGGAGGTTGTGATTGTGGTAGATGGCTTGAACTTGCTGAACGAACTCTTGTTAGAGTATATGGTATCGTTAGTGACATGCTTTGGTTCTCTTGGGAATTGTTTAGAGACGCCATTTGCCTCGATCGTGACTGTAAATGTCCAGCACTTGCTATTGTGGTGTCGCTGCTAGGTGATTGCACGCGTGGGACTGCCGGAATCCTAGGATAAACTGAAATGGGAGGAAGAATTATTTTTCCCACTGTTGTTTCAGTAAATCTTCCTTGCCGTTCAGTCAATGCCTCTTGGCTAGGACGATGGGTCTCGTCACTTGATCTGGGTAGTGATTCCGGCTGTTCAAGGACCTTTGCCTCGCTTACATTGTGTAAAGTCTGCTTTGCCAAAATTTTCACTATCGACTTGACCTCTGTGGGATCAATTTTAACTGTCCGCTCGGAAACATGACCAACTCTAATAGCTGGCAGAGTCCCCGCTGCCTGCAAGTGGGTCAGCAGACGGATGAACCACTCCTCCACGTGTAAGTGTCCTGCCTTCTTGGCATATAATATAGTTGTCAAATCAAGAAGTAGGGTTGGGTTTCTAACGTAGCAATACTTTAGCAAGACTACATGGCCATTCAGAGCCGCAGAGTTGAATTCTAGCTGAGACGTGGTGAATCTTGGCACAACCGTGTACAGTAAATGAATGACCGACGTCTTGCCGCTGGCGTAGAGTGAGCTAATTGTCGATGCGTCGGGCAGGGCATCGGGAAATTCTTCAAGAAGAGAGTGGAGACTGTCTGCATGACCATTTCTTGCAGTCCGATTAATACTTGCTTGGCTGGGGCGGCAAGATTGTGGCAGGTCTAAAAGTTTGGCCAAGGTTGCACTCTTCCCGGATTCCAAGATATTGTCAACATTCGATTGGCTTGGCATCCACTTAATGTCTAACTCAAGCAAGCCGTCGATAACAAACCAATATCCACGAGCAACAAGGACATGGATAACTTGCGAGTTTAAAAGGCACTCGGGGCGGTTCTCGAGCAACACGATCAGGCACCCTTCGTATCCGTTGTTTACAGTCTTTACAATCGACTCCAGGTCTGGTGCAATCTTGGAGTTCTTTTCCAACATCCATTTGAGGGCTTGAACACGGCCTTCCTTAACTGCTTCATTGATTGCAGCCTGGTTTGGATAGTGTCCATCAGACCTGGGATAAAGCCAATTGGCTATACCGAATTGGTCGTTGGACACGAGTCGATTTAAATTGGGGGCAGCCACACTGTTGTCGAGGCACCATTGCAGGATATCATCATGACCTTTTTGCGCTGCAATCTCCATGGTGGGAAACGTGGGCAGAGTATATGGATCCATAGCAAAAAGCCATTTCACAGTGTCCAAATGACCCGCCCTCGCGGCATAATTAATGCCAAGATACGATGGAAGTACACCCTGTTTTTTAAATATCCATTGGATAAGATCCAAATAGCCATATTTAGAGGCAACGAGAGCTAGTTGCTTATAGTTGAAGTAGTATGGATTCACTTTAGCCATCCATTTAACAATCCCAAGGTGACCTTTGGCTATAGCTCGTTTGACCCCGACTTGGGATGGCAAAGCTCCTTGATCGTTAGCAAAGAATGCTCTGAGCACATTCAAATGTCCCCATTTTGCCGCATCATCCAAGTTCTTTATGGACGGCTGGACTCGACAATTCTTTCTGTATAGCATTTCAATGATTTTGTGGAGGTTCTGCTTCACAAGATATGTCACCAGTTCACCGTCAGGCGTCCATTCGGGGCATTGGGAGGCTAAAGCGTTTATCAGTGTCATCTCGCCGGCCTCCAGAGAAGATTTAATGGAGACGGTCGATATTAACCCTTGACCCTGCGTGCCAATAAGTGCTGTTCGAATAAAAGTGCCTTCGGGGATAATGGAGCTACATTCTACGTGTGCAGCTGGCGATACACGGGAAAAAATCGCAAGGCTGCAGAGGATAACAAATTTGGCGGCCATGCTTTGCCGGGGCAGCAAAATTGGGATTTTTAAAACTTTAAATTGGGTCTACTCACACTACAGCAGGCTCGCGATCTAGGGACTTGATTATCAAAGCTCATTCAGGAGCTGCATTTACATTAACAAGTAAAGAGAGCTGGCGCTGGAAATTTTAATAGTAGAATGTATTTATTAGGTTTGTGTTTGCGTTGATTTCGTATCTTAAATAGTGTGTCTCAAGGGGACGCATTAGCTTGAATCGTGGAAAAGTGCCGCTAGTGGTGGTTTTCGGGTGTTGTCGTCAAGACGCCGCCTTTTGGTAGGTATGGGTGACGGTTGTTGCTCAGTGCTTTCTGTTCCAACCCTAACATCAGAAGCCTGTGCATCTGAGGACGAGGCCATCGAATGCACGTATGTCCTTTTAGGGATGTGGAATTGACATCCTTGTAGCTGATTTGTCGGATTAATCCTTGCTGGGGATGATGCCCTTGACGAAACCTTTGTGCTACTCTCAGAAAGTTCTAGTAAGTGATTTGGTGGATAAACTCTTGTTTGGGTGGGTGGTGGCGCCCTCAGGCTACTTTTAGAATTTCTCAGAGATGCGACTTGTCCCAACCGTGGCTGCAAAGATCCAGTATTTGCTGCTACAGGGTCATCACCAAGTAGCCGCACGCCTGAAACTGGGACTGCCGGAATCCTAGGATAGACTGAGAGGGGTGGAGGGGCAATTTGGTTCTCCGTTAATTCAGAAAGTCTTTTCCGCCATCCATTCGGCGTCTCTTGTTGAAAATTCGGTGCCTCGTTACTCGATGTGGATAGTAGTTCTGGCTGTTTAGCAACCTTTGCTACACTTATTTCGAGCGAATCCTGCTGTGCCAAAAGTTCTATCATCGCCTTGACGTGCGTCGGATCAATTTTAATCGTCTCATCTGAAACGTGATCAATTCTAACATCTGGTAGAGTCCCAGCTGTTTGTAAATTTGCTAACGCGCTGATGAACCAATCTTCCACATCTGAATGCCCTATCGCTTTGGCATACATTATGGATTTCAAGTCAAGTAGCAGGGTCGGATTTTTAAAATGACAGTACTTTAACACGCCCACATGGCCATTCAGAGCGGCTATGCTCAACTCTAGCCGAGATGTTATGAATCCTGGCACGACCTTGTACAAAAAATGGATGACTGTTACTCTACCAGTGATGTAGAGCATGCTGATTGTCGACGCATCGGGTAGTGCATCGGAGAATTTTTCAAAAACCACGGCAAGCCCTTCCGTATGCCCGCGTAATGCCGCCATATTAATGCTTGCTAGACTGGGGCGACAGGTGCGTGGCAAGTTTAAAAATTTGGCCAAAACTACAGTGTTACCAGAGTTCAGGATGTGATCAGCATTTGACTGACTCGGAGTCCATTCAATGTTTACATTCAATAGGTAGTTGATAAAAGACCAATACTCACGAATAGCGAGAGCATCGATAACTTGTGAATTTAAAAGGCACCCGGGACGATGTTGCAACAAGATGATCAAGGATCCTTCGTATCCGTTGCTCACAGTCTTTACAACCGACTCCAAGTCTGGTGCAATCTTAGAGTTCTTATTTAACATCCATTCAAGAGCTGGGGTATGGCCTTGTTGAACTGCTTCATTGATTGCGGCCTGAGTTGGGTACTGTTCGCCAGATTTGGAACGAAGCCAATCCGCTATTGTGAGTAGATTGCTGAAGACGAGCTGGTGTATGGTGGGGGTGGGTGCATAATTTTTCCAGTACCATTCCAAAATGTTGCCGTGGCCTTTCCGCGCAGCAACCTCAATTGAGATAAGGGCAGGTGGAGTGAATGGATCTTTGCTACGAAGCCATTCAG